>JAAAKB020265104.1:0-18311 GCA_010014835.2 Apostichopus leukothele
CTTTCTACTTTCAAAAGTCTACTTAAGACCCATTTTTTCACTTGTTCTTTTGTAAATTAATTTACTTTCTTTGTAAATCGCCTTGAGCAGTGACTTTTGTTTACTGATTTGGCGCTATATAAGTCTCATTTATTATGATTATTATTGTATCTTAACCTATTAGTATAACAATAACGTTAGCCTTTAGGCTGTACTATAGGCTAGTATTACAAAGACTTGTCTCTTAGTGTTGCCAAACTTACGTTAGAATGATACGTCATAAAGCTAACTTTTGCTAAGCTAAAAAATTTTAGCCAGACACTGTTAGATTTCCTCCCCAATCTAATAATGATTAAGAGGACAATCAGGTTTATCTATTAATGACACAAAACTCGAAAGGAGATTTAACCTTCAAAATGACTGCTACCAACGTTCCTTGGCCAGCTGTGAATAGACCTCATCAGGGTTTGTTATTGTCAAGCAAAAATCCTCAGTGGCAGAGGATGCTACTTGCTGCCACAATATCACAAATCTACAAAGCCTATCTGGAAACGGCCAAAACTTACCACAGTGAAACAAGAAAGCATTAAGTTTTTATTTGAGAGGCTCTCATGGAATTACTCAACCCATGTACTGGAATAATACCTGTTCGAACAAATCAATATTAGGATAATCATATGCAGTATTTTGAACATTTTAATATAACTTTACATGGTTAAAATCTTGGCTGATTGGATAAACTTTGAAAACTCTGTAGTCCACCATGTGTATAGCTTGCCACCAAGGGCCCTATGGCTGGCCCCTGGACCCCACTCAGATAACGCAAAATATCTTATTGGTCAATAACTTGAATCCACCGATTTCAATGGTTTCAAGTGTTTGAGAATGGGACATATTGCAAAAGTACCTAACATGACCAAACTAGTCGTGTGTGAAACATGCCACCCCTACTCAAGCTCTTTACCCCACCTCAGCCCCCCCCTCCCCCTGATGAAAAAGTCTGGTTACACCACTGCTATCCACCTGTATGTGGTCGGGGTTTAGGTGGTTTCAGGTCTGATTTTTGCTATTAATTTGTTTGCCACACTTAAACAATTGCAAAAAGATAACAAATAAACAAAATGTTAATAAACAGTCTTAATGGTAACTCCTCTGAGGAATATATATCACATGTCATCAGATGCTATGACTACTATAGTATATTTCTCACTGCTCTGTGATCTGCAGTACTAAATCTGGTATTGCTTACTTAAAAAATCAACAACAGTGGTTCAAAATATAAAAACTAACACATGGCTCCTAATTTTACCATCTCTTCATCCTGGATTTCGGACAAGAATATATAGCTGAACTACCAACTGTACATGTTTTTAAGTCTGTGGTGGTAGCCTAAACTGGACCGTTTTAATGTCAGCATGTGCAATGACAACAATATGTGTATAAATCGTGGTTCAGTGTAGCTCTGCACTATATATGACAATCACTTAGGTTATAAAATACAAGTTTTGGTACTAGCTATATTAACATTTAATCAACATGTAAAAATTCTTTCCTTAGTAATCCGTTAGTTGTATTTTGTCTTTCAGGTTTAAAGACAGCTCGGTTCCATGCACTATAGATGAGATACCACTAGAGAAAGATGTTTACCTGTAGAGGATCATGCAAGCAGAAAGACCTGTCCAAGCCCTACCAACTGAAGTAGTTGCCAAGCTTCGTTCATCAGTTTGCACTCCTTCTCTGGCCCTTTGCGTCGAAGAGTTGGTCTCCAACAGTCTAGATGCCAAAGCCTCCTGCATTGCCGTCAGGGTTGATTTAGAGTCTCTGCGACTCCAAGTAGTCGACAATGGACACGGCATCTCCAGCGAGGACCTTAAATACGTCGGTGATCGCTACATGACCAGTAAGTGCTACAGCTTGGACGATCTACAGAACGTATCCTATTTTGGTTACCGTGGGGAATTTCTGGCCAGTCTAAGAGGTATCTCGTCAGTGTTGGAAGTAGCCTCGAGACTAAAAGGTGAGCGAAGGACATTTTCAAAATTGTTCAAGAAAGGTGAAGTGAATGAGATATCCCCAGTGAAGGAGAAGAGATCAACCCACGGTACAACGATTACAGCATACAATGTCTATTACAATTTACCAGTGAGACAGAAAAGCATCAAGGTAGCCTTGGATCTTGAAAGAATAAGGAGAAGTTTGGAAGCATTTGCAATCATCCACCATCGTGTCTCATTCTCATTAAGAGACGACTGTTCAGGTTCAAAGCTGATTCAGACACACTCCACCCAGTCTCCTAAGAGTGCTTTTGGATTTCTGTTTGGGCATGCCAAGTCAAAAGCTCTCAGAGAGGTCACAAACTCAAACAAGATATTTACAGTCAAAGGCTATTTTGGTGTCGAGTGTCATGTTAATAACCATCTACAGTTTGTTTATGTCAATAAAAGAGCAGTTTTGAGGACCAAGATACACAAGTTGGTCAAGCATGGTTTGAAACAGTCCTACCTTTTCAAATCTCAGAGATGTGGGAAAGAGTCTCCGGTAAATCCTGATTTCTTATCGCTCTGTGACCGATCTAGTCCTAGGCCGAGAGGGTCTGGGGGAGAATTTGCTGTCTACGTACTTGACATTCGCTGCCTTAGAACTGAGTATGATATTCTTCCCAACACCGCTCAGACTTTCCTTGAGTTTCATGATTGGCCAGGCGTATCATCTTGCATTGAACAGGCAGTACAGCAATTCTTGATCAAAGAAAATCTTACTCTTAGCAGCAACCAAGAAGATGAGGCTGCCAATGATACAAGCGAGTCAGAGGACTCTAGTGATGAAGAAATTGATGAAACCATTCCTCAGAGGTTACCAGTGCCACCAGCAAGACTTGCAAAACTGCAAAAGTATGGCTACAACATTAGTACCAAGAACTGCTCTAATAACATGCAATCAAAGCTAGTGACTAGAGCTCATCTCAGAACAAAGGGGAAGAAAGGTGATCAAACTCGGCATAATGACAGTTGCGACAGTGATGTTAAAGTCCCCGAAGATAATACTCGAAAGGTGAGAGGCGAAGGTTCTACAAGGGAAGGTTCCTCTAAGGATGAGGGAAACTATTTAGCATCCGGAGCGTCCTGTTCTCCAGTTGATCTAGAGAGGTCAGTGGAGGAGGGCTTGTTGTCATCTGATGACAATTCAGGGTCAGCGACGATGGGTTACCTAGACCAACATCACCAGCAGAAGAAGCAGCAGTCCCCCTCAGAGAAAAAAATTCATGGGGTAGATGCTGTACAACAGGGTGAAGCTCTAAGTGGTATCCAAACAGAGAAGCCTGATGGAAAGGTAATGCTGTCTGAGATTAATCCAAAGTCACTTGGTTCAGAAGAGAGACCCACATTGTTTAACTCGAATTTGTTTGATGTTGACAAGGAGAAAGGTGCAGAGGAATATCAGTCGACTGGATCCGCAGAAATGAGTAGTAAACTTGTTCCAAAAGTATCAGGGGATAGCTGTGCTGTTGGCCAATCGGACGAAAGTGTATTAACTTCAGACATTTTGTCGACTTGCTCAAGTAGGTTTTCTCCCCAAAATCAACAGCACATCTCTGCTTCGAACAGTTTAACTAGAAAGGTTGCCATGGTATCCAGTCCTGACGGACAGTATAAAAGGAGAGATCACTGTTCATCTAATCAGCTGGAAAGCCATAAAGCAGATGAAGGCAAAATGCATTCTCAAGTCAGGACTAGCAGAATTACTCCTGAGAGAGAAGAAGAATTAATTCCACAAGCCAAGTCCTCGATATTGAGGGAAACCTCAGAGGGGGAAAAGCAGGCTTCGAAAGATGTCTCCAAACGTGCCAGTTTTGAAAAACCTGAGACACCCAACATTGGCAAGCTTGTGGAAGGAGACCTATCCATGGGAACCGAAACTCAGACAGTACCACAAAAATATCAACAAAAATTTGGCTCATCAGATGCTCCTGCTCATACTTCAAGTTCCAAAGTAAAGGAGATACTTACGTCAAACAGATATGTGAGTTCTCTGCACAGATTTAAGGAAGGTTTAAGGTCCAAACCAGTGAACGTTTCTGTAAACCTTGCATCTAAGATATCAGAGGCTCTTACCAAATCTCAGGAGAAATGTTCTATTTTCCCACCAACTAAGGGCACTAAGAGGAAAACTTTGAGCATGGCTGAAATGAGACATCGATGGTTTCCAACATTTGATCAAGATATGGAAGGGGATGAGGGAGGTGATGTTTCTGTTGAACAGAACAGGAGACACTCTTATCCTTTGTCACATGAACTGGCAGTTCGTCAAACATCTGCATCTTCCGAATGTGATAAGGAGCCAATAGGTCTGCCTTCAAACCAGGAGGAACTTGTCGTCACAGAGAAAGTCGATCATGTCTCATCATTTCCATCACATGAAGAAGACACAAGGGAAGGTAAAGTAGCAATGGATAAAACAGGTATGAACAGTAATGTAGGATTCGAGACTAGTTTTCCTATAGATAGAAACGTGGTGAAAAGTGGTGTGGCTGAAAAGAGGTCGTATAATGTGGACCAAAGTCACACCTCAAACAGGATGCAACAATCGGACCCACGAAGCTGGTTGCCTGATGAAGATGGAGAGGACCTAAATTTAAACAGCCTGCCATCTTCTGCAGAGGCCAGCAACTATTCCAGAAGGTCTCCTCCACTTGTTCAAAGAAGGAACTTTGATCAAGATGGTCTTTTTCTTGACCAAAGCTTCCAGAGATATGCTCAGAGTGGTTCTTTAAGATCTTTAAGAGTAAAGCAATCCCTGCCATCTGATTCTGAAGGTCCACAGACCAAACACAAGGTTGTAAGAACTGATTCCATGCATCATGCAAACACTTCAAATTCCAAACAGCCCTCATTTATGTCAACCGGTAGTTTTGTAATTTCTGCAAGAGATTTACTACCCCAGCGGGACGTGTCAGAAGCGGAACGTGCTGGATGTACAACCACTGGAAATTGTTCTCAGAGGGAATATCCCTTAACAGATTCAGAAGCAACAAGGCTGCATGATGATCATAAAATGGCAGCTGGCATGACGAAGCAATCTCACCCTAAACAGGTACAAGGTTCCAAGACATTTAAACCTGATGTTCCGGCATACAGTGTGGACTCCTTTAGACCAGATGATGTTCGCAGGAAACTGTTGAAGCAAGGTATAGGGTACGTTACAAGCGACGAATACTTGGACGATATCGATTCTGAGCACCAGGGTAGACAGATTAGCTACACTAGAGAGAATAGGTATACAAGCAATGTTGAGAAAGAACCAAGACACACAGAATTATCCCCGAGCTGCGAAAATTCAACAATAAGTGAGAAACAACATCAAGAGTTATTAGCGATACTTGACAGTAGTCCATTTTGTGCTTTTCCGTCTGAGAGTAGAAACTGTGTAGCTGACCAAACTGACACCTCTCAAAGGCATCCAGTTGAAACCTATGGTGACAAAGAAAACCTCTCAACACAGCCGTTTAATGTTCAAAGCAGCCCCGAACAAGGAAAGTACCTCATGAATCAATGCAACCCTAGTGAAACACAGCAGTCTTCTGATGCGAGTCCAGTCGCTACAACCCAACCGTTTGTTGTACCATCCCCGGTTGAGACACCACCCGGTGCTTCTTGGACACAGATGGATCTAGACAGAGACTTGGAAACTCTGGTCTCTGGTAGCGATGCAAATTTAGTTGTGGAGGATGACGAAGCTGACATAAATGTGACTCAGTCAAAGTGCAGTGATGAAGATTTCCCAGTGGTATCGAGCCAACTATCACAGAGGACACTGGATGATTTGAAAACATTGAGTGAAGAGGACCTCCGCCTCCTGACAGTTATTGAGCAACAATCAGTATCACCGTCATCTGTTGAAGAAAAGAGGATCAAAAGTGGAGATGTAATGGACGTAAATCTTGTCCAGTGTTCAGTTGACGGTACTGACGAAATGTCCGACAGTTCTCAGCAGGAATCCAAGTCCACCAACCAACCACGCGACTCTCAAGGAGCCGATACTGTGGCTACAAAGAGCGACCAGAACTTCAACACAGATACCAGGACCAAAGTCATCTTAAACGATAATCATACATTTGCTCTGGAGAGAGAAAATGTGAACTCTGTTGCTCTTAGGGCAGGGAGAGATAACTTAAAGATTAATGTTGGGACTAGTAATGATGACCACCAAGATGTTGCAGGAGTTAATACTACCAAGAGTCAGAGCACTAATGCTCCCAAGTTTGTGAAATATTCTACAAAAGATAAGGTTCCATTTTATGAGCGTGTTCGTACAGAAGAAGGGAACAGTGATGAAAAGAGGAAGGGAGGACTCTCTAAGAAACCGAGCAAGCAAGAAGTTGTCTCTGCTCCTAGCGATGTGCCCCAAGGTGAGCAACGTTATTTTGTGGGATTTAGTCATAGTAAATACTTTGGGTCCTGATTTTGACTGATATTTTACCATCAGGAGTCTGTTTCTTCAATTCTTACTGGGGAATCAGTGATAGGGATGGGGGCAATATGATTAATCAGTAATTAATTGATGGGGTCAACTTGATGTCATGCATTACAAATCAGTTTTGTTAATATTGTAATTGTACCAACAGGTCATATTGATCCATCTTGTAGATTTTGGTATCTTATAACATTCAACTGACAATGATTTTCCATCAGAAATCTTAGAAAATTGTTTGCCTTTTAAAACCAACAATGAAATTGCTCTAGAATTTTTTTTCTCCAAATTTTCAATTTCCATGTCACTTCAATGAATTTGAAATGATTGTTTATTTTTTATAGGTACCTCTGCCCCATTTTCTTGTGAATTATACTGGTTCCTGCCAAAGAGTGCCAAACCGTTCCTCCCTCGTTCCCTCCAAGAACGACAGCGATCTTCGGCAGAAGGAGGGGACCAGGCGGATGTGGAGATGCTTATAAATCAACACATCTCATTAAAAGACGAAGAAGAAAGAAAATTAAAATGGAAAGATGGAATACCCTTGGTTGATTCAGGTAAAGAATGAGAAGATTACTTTACAAAAGAAATTTTGTCCTATTTTGGATTTTAGCGAACTTTAATAGTCAACTGAGACAAATTTTACACATTAAGTCGTTTAGCCTGTTTTAATGGCCAAAGCTCAAAGTTAAAAAAATCCTCATGTTTATATTAAAAGTTAACAGTTGTTTATCCCTTCAAAGCCCCGTAAACCATCTTGTTTACTTGTCGAGTAAATATATCCAAGTTCAAATTCAAAATCACAGTCAGAAATGCACCTAATCAAATAAAGAGAAAAGGAAAGAAAAGGTAATTTTATTTCATCAAAACCACAGGATGACTTGTTTACGAGGTTTTGCCCAATTGCATTATTGGAAGAGGGTGACATTGCAAGACATTCTTGCTACTTATTCAGGTTTAGCATCTCTGTATAAATTTGTTGAAACAAAATATATGTTTGTTTGTTTAAAGGCTGTAAATGTTTCAAAAATCTCTAGAGATGTTTAGATTTGGCATTCTTTTCATTTCCTTGTTGGCTTCTGAGATCAGTTTTGAAATTTTCACAAGTGATTTACTCTACTAGCTTGACTTTCTTTTGCTTTGAATGACATTAAATTGCTAAAGTCATAATAATGCATTCCTGATGCAAGTTTTTTTTTTCTTTCATTTTTGCATGTAATATTAAAGGTGAAGGGTTGAAAGCGTCCTAAAGCTTAAACATTTTAACATTTTCAACATTGGTAAAGAAATTTCTCACTTTAAATAGTTTCTTGGTATTAGTACTGCAATAGTCTAAAAACTTCATCATGTTTTTCTAACCATGAATCCCTCAGATGTTTTTTGTCCTTATTATACATTTTTAAATAACTTCTTTGTGCACTTTTAATTCACATGTCTTGCAAGTTTGACCATGTTGACCATCAATGTTGGTCCCAGGTTTTTGCACAACGCACGTTTCCAAGAAAAATTGAATCATTGAATCAATAAATTCTTATATGTCAGCAATCGAAAAAGATAGGCAACCGGTAGTGAGATTAATGTGTTTCATTAAGCATTGTACATTTCTCGCAAAATTGACTTGTCTGAATATTTCAGAATCTTGTAAGTCAATGGATGAACTCTTCGACAACTGGCAGAATCCCATCTTTGAGACGGCTGCGTCCGAGACCCTCAATGCTAGTACCACACAAACGCTGGCTGCTACCGTCAAAGTGCACAACAGCTTACACCCATATCAGTTTACCAAGGAAATATTCAAGACCATGCAGGTATATTTCACAAAGTCATCATATTCTGTATTGAAATAGCTTGGTACGATTAGAGAAGTTCCTTAACTATGTAAGAAAGGGTTGGGAGGAGGAGGGGGGAAAGACCAGAGAGGGCCTGCTGATCCCCATATGAAAGTTGGGGTACAAAATGGAAGTCCTGGCATTTTTAGATGAGCACTTCCTTCCCCCCCCCCCCCCCTCCCTTTTTGTTTTGTTGTAGTACTTTGAATACTATAAACTCATGGGTTATGGACATCCATCCCACCTTATCTCTCTCCTCTCCCACCCCCATCCCTTGTTAAAACCTTGTCTGGCATGATGGGGAAACGAAAGCTCTTTTTTACAAAGTCAAGTTGACCAAACTTGCAGTACCCATGTAGTATAAGATAAATTAATTCAGTTGGAAAAATCTACACTGAGATAATAGAAATAATTGAAACAATACCTTTCCTAAATATTTATTTTGACACAGTGCAAGTTAATTCTGCATAGCTTAAGCACCATTTAAATTAACATCATAACTAACAAAAAGCTTTATCTTTAATTCTGAGAAAAATCAGTATAACAAAATAACTCTAGGCTTAGAGATCAAGGAAATAGTTCGGTTGAAAGTGCAGGAAGAGGAAGTTCTCCTTCGACCTTCTTTCTTTTTCACATTTTTAGCATACTTTGTGGTACTGTAAGTCAAATTGGCACGTACGGTGACCTAGTTCATAAAAAAACTTTGGTGAACCGTGGTTTTGTTTGTACAGGAGGCACTCTTGATTCCCTCACAAATCATGGATTTAATTTTGAAGCCATTCTTGTAAGAAATGAAAATAAGTTATTATATACAGAAAGTAGGCTGGGTAATGTTTTACTCTTCGCAGAGAAGAAAAAAGAAAGAAAAGGAAGGCCTTGTCTTATGAAAACAATCAACCATTTCCTATTCAGCATTTTGTTTTTTTGATTGCAGTCGTAATAATTGCATTGAGAGCTTGGCTAGAGAAACTGCATTGTGTGTTGCTTTTGTACATCAAAAGTTAGATCTTAAGTTTACTGCGTGGGTTCGTCTAGGAAGTAATTGAAAGGCGGTTCGTAATCAAAATATATCATGCCAGGATATGACATAAAGACCTTTTGCATTCCAATTGTTTCAAATTAGTAATTAAGCCAAGATTTATCCAAGGCATCCTTGTCTTCAAATCTGATCAAATGCTTTGATTTTTGTCCTTTTGTACTACGTCTCGTTATGTGTAATTTATGGAGAAATAAGATTATTTGAACATATGTGCAAGATAGAATATGGAAACCGTGTCGTTGGTTTGTTGCTTTCCTATAGCAACAGATGTTTCAAATCTAGATAAACTTTTAAATTTATAAAGTTAATATCAGCCCTAAGCCTACACTTTCAAAGCAGTCTACTAATATAAATCAGTGTTGAAGAGAAAGTTTAAAGATAGAATTTGCTGTAAACTTGAGTTAACCTAAGAATATTTTGGTTTAATGGAGAGCAAACATGAAATTATATATTTAATTTTAATGCAAATGTGGTTAAAACAAGCCCCATATTGCTCCAATATTTTTGATAATGCATGGATTTCACCTCTGTATGTTCTATTTAATACCCTGTTCAGGTAATCGGACAAGTTGATAACAAGTTCATTGTCTGTCGTGCAGAAGCTTCCGTTAGAAAATCTCCAGCAGGTGAACCGAGTCTCTTGATTTTAGTGGATCAACATGCAGCTCACGAACGGATTAGGCTTGAACGACTTATACAGGGTGAGGGAACAGTCACAATACACTTGTGGGGATAGATTTTTAAGTTGTCATGGAAATAAATCACTTCTTTTTTTTTAGATAGGAACAAGAGTAGCTGTATTGCAAGGTGTGAACCTTCACAGACAAAAATAATTTTATTCCAAGTCGTCGGCATAGTTTTTAAAGTCTGATGTTAAACTAGGTAAGATTATTTTTCTTATGGAGAATGGGCATTGGCGCTTGGGAGGGAGGATGGGAGCTTGACGAAGGGAAAAACAGTATACTGATTATATCAAGCTTGAAGAGATGATATGTTTTTATTTTAGTTTTTGAGCACAGTTTTTGTGGAGTGCAATGAAAGGCAGTTGGAAGCATCTGAGTTACGTCCAAGCATTTCCTCTTAACCAAGAAATACTTGATGTCACTCTCTTTGCTAGACATAAGGTTTGAAGAAAATATAGAATCCTGGTAATGTCAATGTTCAAGGTTATAATCCTGCTCTTTTTTGTTTTACAGATTCATAACACAGATACCATTCATTCAGATTGTTCATTAATTGTTTAACTTTTACCCGTAAAATTTTTCAAAAATGTTAGAGATAAACATTCCCTGTTTCTGTCTCTCTCTCTGAAGATGCCTACTACCAAAAATCAGACAGTGTTGAGGAGGATGGAGAGGTGTCTGATGCAGAAAGTTCCTCTGAATCCTGCCTTAGGTCCTCCTTGGTAATCCCTCCTATACCCATCAACACCACTGAAGAGGAGAGGCGACTTGCCCAAGCATATTCGGAAAAATTGGAGAGGTTAGGCGTGTCAGTTGTCTTTAAGAAGAAGAGTGACGGCAGAGAACAAAGATCAGAGGTCACAAGGTTACCAGCTTGTTTGGTAGAACGAGAAGCAAACATGCTGAAAAAGGCTAAACAGCCCGTTGCTACAGACTTGGCAGAGGTGAGCTAAATTTCTTGCTCTTGTACCAAACCAGGGTGCACCATTTTTGAGATGCCAATAATTTCTAAATATTCAAAATTCAAAATAGTTTGACTGAATTGTATCTAGATCTTAAACCCATGCTCACTAAAGTTGTAGTTTTGGAAGGGCATGCTTCTGATTATTTTACTTTCATTGTTTTCCACATTAATATGGACAAGTATGATATCAAGATGTAGCCATTAATTGAAACCTTTCCCCAGTTGTGGTTCTATTCAATAACATATCTGGCATATTAAATGTACTAGCCATCTGCATTCTGAAAGCCATCAGGCTTAAAAACTCTGCATTTCCCTAATCAACAAAACAGATATTTAGATTCTTTTTATTTCTCATTCATTCCGTTTCAATCATTTACCCCTCCAGACCTTGGTCCAAGAGTGTATCCAGCTTATCCAGGACACAGCAGGGTCCTGCGGCGTCCTCCCCAAGACGATCGTCAAGGCTCTAAATTCTCAGGCTTGTAGAGGTGAGAATCGCTCTACAAAATATATTAAAGCTTTATTTTATGTTCAGAGATGTATTACCTTCAAGGCAGATTATTGACTTTGAACAACAACTTCTGCCAATATTTGTCAGATGATAAATGGATGAACCTTAACAAATTATTCCTTTTTTCTTTTTCTTTTTTTAACTCGACAAACATGAATCAGGAAAAAGATGATTGTTTGTATATTGATTTGTAGGAAAGTTTTGCCAATTTTTTATAATAACTAACTTTGAACAACACAAACATACTCTGATTCAACAGTGCCAAAATGTTTGATTGTTTGTGAAAAGTGATAATGTTGGCAAACTAACATGAAGAAAGGAAAAAACATGTTGTAAGTATGCATCCTGGTTGTGGGACAATTGAAACCTATATGCATTCATATAACTGTTATTCTATGAAGAAATCGTTGGGTTCTTTTGTTTGTATCAAACTCAAGGTAGTTTGAAGGGAACCCATGCTTACAGGTATTTGATGAATAGCCAATAAAATTGTCAATTTGTCAGCAGATTGTAAACTAGATTTGGCAGCAATTATCTTGCAAGCTGTCTTTTGACTTATGTACAATACCTATGGTGCAGAAAGAACACAGTGGCAGAGTATATCGGTTTATTGGGTGATGTAAAGGGATGGATGGGGGTGGGGTGGAGGGACGGTTCCATGTGGGGACATTAAACTTGCATTTTTACCACACAGAGTATAGCCACACATATATACCTGGTTTGCAAAATGGAACAGCTTTCAGCTTAATATTTAATGCTGGGTTTCTAATTTGTTTGTTTTTACGAATTTTGAATATGAATTATGATCTGAAACCCAGCTGATGTGAGCCGGCTGAGGCTTTAAGCCATGACCTCTAAACTGCTGATTGTCACATCTTTATCCCATTGACCATAGCACTGGTTCATATGATCTTGAAATGGCATTTTGTCAAAGGAAAGGAATTCATCTTGGTGGACTCAATTGACTTACCTTTTAGATCTCTTGCTTGTCCCCACCTGCCATGTAACTGTCAAAGATAAAGCCTCTAAGATTTTAAAGCAGTTGCCTTACGTTTGTATCTCTTACTTTTTCCTCCAATGCAATATACGTGAAACACAAAATACATTGTTGTTTCCATCCCAGACATTGGAATTTTTAGGTCATAAATCGGGGAGAATTGGGCAAAATCCAAGGTAAAGTTAATATGCGTTGGTTGGTGCAGCAGTACGATTTGGCAGCATCCGCATGTTATCTGATTAAATGCAGGTAATAAACGTGCATGCATCCCATTTCTAATAGCTTTTACGTAAAGATGTTAGGAATCAAAAGTTGCGAGAGTGTGATGTTGACGTAAAGACCAGGAGACTCCTGGTAAAACTGGCAGACTTGGCGAGTCTGAAGTCTGTACTGATAAACTGCACCCCGGCTTCTGTCAGTAACCAACCCTAGAGTCACAAAGTTCCTTAAGTCTTTCTCAAGTCCACTGCTATTAATCACTCAACCATCGACTGTTGTCATAGTCCTTGTCACAAGTTTTATTTTTATTTTTCTGTTTTTCTCCATTCCAGGTGCAATAAAGTTTGGAGATGTGTTGAACATGGAAGATATGGTATGTCTCCTGTCACAGCTTTCGGAGTGTAAACTGCCCTTCCAGTGCGCCCATGGTAGACCCTCGATTATCCCCCTCCTGGATCTTGACCACCTGGTAGAGAAGTTGACTCCTCAAGTAAGTGTGGACTTTGTTTTGCAAGCATTACCCCATTTCTCAACAGACTCATCCAAGATTCTAGTGCAAACTGATGTATCAAAGGACTATGTTAATTATTTCTTATCGAAGCAACAAAATTTTTTAATTATGTCCTGATGAGCTTCATTGGTTACTAACATGATGATTTCAGCCCAGATATATGCTAATTAGGGTTGGTATATCTGATGTGAAAATGTGGTACAGGCTTATCCCAATGTTTGCCTTGAAAAGTAAAAGACTTTCTCAAAATTTTTACAGCTCTTGTCACATTTTAAAAGGGATATGAAGTCTCAAATTTCTGAAAAATTTATATCACAGAGCAAGCACCCAAAGAAACACAATGGCTCGATTCCCATCTTGATAGCTGGGTTTTTCGGTTCTTGAGATAATTAAACTTGGAAATTTATGCATTTTATTCAGATATTAATAAATTCTGCAATCGTTTGTGATCGTTTGTCAAATCAAACTGTCTTTGTTACTGCAAAATGCACTCATTCAGATCAAATGAATAAAAGTATGAGGTGTAAATATTTGATATCTTAACAACGCAACAAGCTTTACCAACGTGCTTCGGCAACCCTTTAATTCCCTACGTAGCGTCTGATGTAGTTTTTGTAAGTGAACCTTTAAAAGAGCTGCCACCTGCTTTAATTGTCAAAAAAAAAAAAATTGCAGGTTGCAGCTGTTATTTCTAAACCCGCAAAGATCATGGACGAATTATGTTTTCTTGGTCGGGTTTTATCGTGATAAAATAGAAAAAAGGGTCTAGTAGACAGACCTGCTCAGTATCAGTCAGAATAAAATCCATTGCAATAATTTAGCTATATGAGATTACATATTGACATGATGTCAAAGATTATAACATCAATACAGCTAGCAACGATAATGTAAACACAAATTCTCTCAACCATTAAAATACAAAAA
This sequence comes from Apostichopus leukothele, assembly GCA_010014835.2. Taxonomy (NCBI): domain Eukaryota; kingdom Metazoa; phylum Echinodermata; class Holothuroidea; order Aspidochirotida; family Stichopodidae; genus Apostichopus; species Apostichopus leukothele. Next base: position 14,125 of record JAAAKB020265104.1, read on the forward strand.
AAAAAATACGTTCTGCCCTCTGTATGACATTGTAGATTGTGAACATTTGGAGAATCTTTGTAATTAAGGAAGCATTATTGACTTTCAATAATATCTCCTCTCATATTTTCATAATTTAATTTTTTTTTTTTGTCCTTTATTTTACTCCCATTGTATTTTGCTATGAAGAGGGGATTCCAAGCCCTGCTGAAGGGCATTATTAATCACTGTAAACTTACGTTCATAACTCATAGACCTGTATATGTTGTATATCCCATTTCATCCATTTTCGTTTGCTATTCTGTCGATGAGAGGAATATTTTGATGTTCTGTTGTCTCAGATTCTTTGCACTTTACTACTCCTTCAAAACATTACCCCATGAAAGTACATTGTTGTCATAAATAACAATGGTGACACATGATGCATGTGTGGTATTACATCATCGCACAAAGAAATGATTGAATTTCAGGATATGAAGGTAAACATAACCTTTGTAGTCCTTGTAAACCATGTTTTCAGTCCCATTGTTAGTGATATGTGTCCTAGTTATTTGCTGAAACAACACAGCTAGACACACGGATATTACTGAGGACCTTCCTCACTCTGCCAAATCGTGGAATAAACTTTAAATTTCTGCAAAGCCTGAAAACAGAGAGTAGGACATGATTCTTCAATAGACTTCTAAGTAGCAGTTCCTCAAAAGTTTCCTATTACAGGAACACTTTAATATTACTATTAGCATAATTACACATAATAACATTAATTTTTATGGGGCCATCTCAAAGCACAAATCTTTGGGGATTTTTCTCCTGGCATTTCAAAAGTCGTTATCTTGTTTTGTTTACTGTCAAATGAAACTTGGGCGACAAACATATCTGTGGTGAATTTCTGTTCACTCTCTCCTTCTTTCTCTCTCTCTTTCTTATTTGATCAAATTTTACAGTCTTATTTTTTTATTAGTTTATTTGAAGAATTGATTTCTTCTTCCTTTTTCCCTCCTTACAGGAATCTACAAAACCAAATTTAACCAATTTCAGCTTGAAAATGTCACAAAGTAACTTGCCATGAAAATGCCCACCAGTGTAACGGCAGTCTGGTGATGTTATTCTGGATGGCGCATGTTTACATTCTACTCAGGGTATTGGAGGAGAACTGATTTCGTCTTCCCTTTACAAAGTAACTAGCCATGAAAATGACCACCAGTGTTACGGCAGTCTCGTGATGTTATTCCGGATGGCGCATTTTTACATTCTACTCAGCATACTGGAGGAGCTGTGTACTCAGTAGTTTATAGAGCACTATGAAGGTTTGCCAGATGTGAAGATGGTCTGAGAGATAGGGCCTTCTTAAGAAACATATGTTTAACTTAGTATCGACCAACATGTGTTCGATATGGTGATACATATTAATGCTTTCAATTGAATACACTTTATTGTTTTATTAGTTTATTAGAGGTACAGATTACAAAACGTTTATGGAAATTGAGAATGCCTCCTTCAAATTGAGGAGCTGTGTATAGAACATGTAGAGAATGTCAGATTAAACAGGGTGTGTGGAGGGGAGGGTGGGATATGATGAATTTCTGTAGGGTTCGTCTGGCAAACACCGTCCTGTAAACTTATGGTTAAAATGTATCCAACATGTAACCTCATTTGTTACTTCCACAACATGTTTGTTTGTTTGTATTGGCAATATCTTTATCAGTTTACATTCTGGAACATAACTTTCAGAGTTAACTTTAAATTATACATCATCATCATACTGGTTTTAGCCTTCGGTGTTCCATCTGTGGTACACATGCACCTCCCTGTTAAAATAATCTGCCCTTAAGGACTTTCTTGTCACTATAAAGAATGACCGATCCAGCATAGTTTTAAGAAAATACAACAAAAAGAAGTCAAAAAAAAAAGAAAGAAAAGGGGGGGGAGCATAAAGTGCAACTCCATGTATGTAACTAGAGGAATTTATGTGGCTAACCACAAAAGAGCATGATTTACCATAAAAACATAGAAAGTTTGTTGGTAGTCGACAAGAGGCTATTATCACCTATTTTTTTCCCTTCCCTTATTAGAGGCATATAACTGTCAGCAATATTTAAGTGAAACTGTTTGGATCATCTCCGAGGAGGAGTGTTAAACTTCTCCGCATTTGTGGTAAAGATGAGTTGACAGGATCAGTGAGACGGTTGTTTGATTTGGCGGCTCGTTGAAGTGCCCCTCTGATGGGGAACCCGCCTAGTTCTGCTCTTTGATTCACTGAGCAGGCTCTCTGTGATTTCAACATTACGGCTGTCAGAAGTGATAACGCCATCATTATGTCTCTGTTTGAAGTGATGATAATTCCTTCAGGAGGTATGACAATTAATTATAAGGGGGGTGGGGTTACTGATAATAGAGGAAACCAGCTGGTTGGAGACATAGTAATATTTTCAGGTGACCTTTGACTCCATCCAGTTAAGGATCAGCAGACACATGTGTATAAGGATCCCTTAAAGAAAGGTGCAAGATATGGGAGGGAAAGTAAAGAAAGAAGAATATGAAGACTCTAATATTCGTTGTGTTTTGTTTGAAAATGATCGGTTAGGTGGTGTAATCTAACGAGATGATGAATCTCGGCTAGACGATTGAAATGATAGAACCCATCGCAGCTTCTTCCTGTCATACTCCTTCATCTGAGCCAGACATGAGAGTTACTACCGGGCATGCCATTGGTAGCTTGCAGAATAAGGCAATCACAGGATTTCAATGTTGTGGGGAAGGGGGGGTGGGGGCGAGTGGAGGAGCAGATTCTAAATTCCTTGAATTGATTTAGGTAGGGGCACAAACCTTTATGGAAGGTTGTCCTAGGCAAGGAGGAGTGGTTTTATTCTTCCCTGACGGAATGTAAAAAAATTGAAAGTTTTACCCAGATTTATCGATGGAAGTGTGTTTCCGGTAAATAGTTGCAATTTTAGACGGTTCAAAATGTAGATTGCTGTTGCATAAATGAAAGATATTGTGTGTAAGCCACAAGTCAGCTGATAGCTCTGAGTATGTTATCTCTCATATGACAACAATGAACACTAACTGTCCATGTTCTGGATTTGGAATGGAACACACTACTAGCAAGGTTGGTTTTATGTTCAGTATGTATTAGCAAGCATAGACTCTATCTACGAATAGTGTAAGTTACTCAACCAGCTGTTCCGTAGGCTAGGATCAGGCCTGACGAGAGGAGTAGTATGTTAAATTTGCAACTTTGTTTCAGAGCTTTTATGAGTTACAGGGCTGCCTTGTCATAAAATGAGAATGTTCATATTGAGTTTGTTCCTTGTAGTTTTCATTCATTTTTTGTTTTTTTTGCCCATGATGTTGCATTTATCTTCCTTGACTTTTTGTGCAATAATTTCTTATACAGAATATAAAATATTACATACTCCTTGCAATGGTTGTTGCTTCAATTTACAATTTTCGTTCCCTTCTTTATTTATTTTTTTTCTTCATTCTTGTATTTGATAATTAGATAGATAGATAGATATTTATTCAGCCAATCATATAAAAAATAAAATGGAAATTGGTTGATAACAAGAGCTCAAAACATTAAAAGTAGTAAACAACATATAAGACGTATAATAATATACATAGAAATAAATCACATGAATTCTGTGGTCCCTTTTATAAAGGTCATCATCAAGTTTGAAAGGTGCCCAAATATGCCCACATCTCTTTTTTTGGCTTTCTGAAAGTTAACACCTTCAAGAGTGCATGCAGGTATATATTGGAAACGATAGGTGGCAGTATAATGTACACTTACTTTTGAACACAAGTGACCATTATTTCACGTTCTAGCATATTTGGGGACAATCCTGATGACCTCTGAAACCTGTCAAAGTTTCCTTCGACTGAGTTGATTATCTCTTGAAAGTGAGACTGTCCAAGGGAGGGGGTGGAGGGGGGGGGTAGTGACTATAAAATTAGGGGATCCTTAAATACACTCTTACTTAAAATTGTAGGGGCATTGGGGTGTTCAGTAACAATTTCACAGTAGGTAATATATAACAATCTGATTTATTCATTATAGGGGAGGCAGCTGCACCCATCCCACCCCCCCCCCCCCCCCCCCCTCCTCCTTCCTCTTTAACCCAAAAAACAAATATTAATTCATATACTATTTTTTGTTTTTTTTTTACTTCCATATCATTAACTGTTCATCCATAATATGTTTACCT
>JAAAKB020265211.1:0-18306 GCA_010014835.2 Apostichopus leukothele
CAAGAATTTATACCACAACTAGTGAAACCCACTTTAATGTGCAGCGATGTAAACATGCCTAGAATTTCACATTTGTAATGTATATCAATTTCATGAATCTGAGTATATGAGGCTACACATTGACTAGGAGCATGACGAACTGAACTTACAAACATGCAAAGTTAATAGTCTCTTCCTAGGTGTGGGGGGGGGGTGATTCTATTAGTCTCAATATGATGGGACACAATGTCAGGCCTGGTCATAATTATATGCGAATACCACAGGTTTGTTTTTTTGCACCAAGAAAAATGATAAATTGTTGAAGAATATTCGTAAATGACCATCGCAACCTCATCATGCTTGAACATTCCAGGTGTTAAAGTGAACCCATAATTGGCTATTCAAACATGGATAATGAAAAGATTAAATATGAATTATAATAATGAAAAACAGCAAAAAATAATAATAAAACAGGACAAAGAGAATTGAGAAATGAGAAGATAAAATATAATGAAATGAAAAGGAAGAATAAAATATAAAAGCATGAAATCCATTTTCGGACTAACAAGCCAAAACTCTGGCAGTTGCAAGAAACTATCAGGTATTCACACATTTGGATCTATTTAACTTAATATATCTATAGAGCTAAGACCCTGACTGATAGTTTAGAAACATGGAAGATAAATTTGAAAATCTTTATTAACTCTTTGCATAGTTAATGTAATAAATCCTGTTCTAAACTTGCAATATCATTGGTTAGAATATTTATCAGGGGTACACCATGTTTGGTCTCAACTTATATACATTTGCAAAACCATTTTATTAATTTATTCTTCAGTTTTAATGCATACTTTACAGCAGCTCATTGAGGCTTGTTTCTACCACTTCAACAACTTACATTTTAGGTTAAAAATGATCTTACAAGAAAATAGGGTTACCTTTTCAGTCATGAGCTAATCAAAACTTGGTTTTCAAGTTCAACATTTTGGATAGATATGAAATACCCATAAAACCAAACAAATTAACTTTATATAAAGTCTGATGAATATAGAATAATTTTGTGAGCTTTACGTAAGTTTTGCCCTAAAGGGATTTTGGACCTAACATATATTCTCACATACTAATGAAATATATATATATAGAGAGAAAAAATTCAAATAAGGTAAACAAATTTGCATGAAAAATTAACTTTGGCTGTACAGTAATATTATTTCATTTCAGCTTAAGAAGAACAGAAAGATTGACCTAGGACCATTGAACATTAATAATTATGCTCATTTGTGCTTCCAGACTTCCTTGACCGACGATAAAAAAACTGAATTACACTTGGAAACTATAGCTTGGCCACTTTTTTTGCAGTAGGCTAATAACATTTCAGACTTCAAACTGAAAAACCTGTTATTCATATTAAAACATGTTTGTCCATATAATTCAGTAGTAAAAATCTTATTTATGTAAAACCAAAAATAATGAAAGACTTCTTTAAAAATCAGAAAGTGAAACAAAGTAAATACAATCGAAAAGAAAACACCAGAAACAATGACTGGATATCGCTGTCCTTGAACCGATGTGACTACATAAACAATCAAAGGTCTTGAAGAATCTCTTTATGTTGACTTGCTGAGGCACTGTGTCAAAACGAAAAGCTGCAGCAGCTGCAAACTACCCTGCAGGGAGGCTGAAACAATATCAAACAAAAGAGATTGTCTCAGACGACTAGCAGTGCTTATTGACTGTGTGAAACTGCAACCTACACAAGATTATGTCCTATACAGCCTGAAAGCATTTTGCTGTAGCCCCCTCGCTATTCTAGTCTTTACACTGTGCCTAAATGCTTTGATGCTATTGGATGCTATTAAATGCTATCGGATGCTATTAGATGCTAAAATCCCATAAAAAATGTTCGTCGTCCATATTCAAGATTCATCTCAAAATCAAGAAAATAATGTTTCCAAAATTTTGAGAATTTGATTTCTAGGATAAGATTATTTATAATACTGATATGAAATAGTGTCCAACAGACTAAATGTTGAAACTTGAATCAAGTTAGTTTAAACTTATTATCTCTTGCTCATTTCACCTACTCGCCCAATCACATGTTGAACTGATATGTAGGAGGATCTCTCAGTTTGATAAATTAAACGATATTATATTATGAAATACCCTCCTGTCAGTTTAGAAATATTGTGAAGCAAACTCAAGCAGAGGATTTAATACATTAGTATCCTGAGTGTTATCTTATTCAATGATTGAAAATCTCCAAGAGTCTTAAATTATGTAAATAAAGGCACTTTGTGCATGAAGCTATGCCTCTTGAAATGCCCTTGCAACCTTATGCATACCTTGCAAACATAATGCATCTACTCTTTCAATGACAAACACTATTGTAACCATGCATCAATATTAATTCATGCTTGATTGGTGCTAATTCTTTGAAGAAATTATAAGTTGAATCATTGGTTGTACAAAGTTAACACCTGTAAAACTTTCTTCCTCTGACATTCAAATAACCCTGTGTACAAATGTATATTACAAAACCTGTTTTATTATGTAATAAAATTGTTGAAAGCAAAGTTTACAAACCTACTTACTTTGAAGATGATATTAAAGTCGTCCTGCCTTCTCAAACCAGGAAACATACTTAGCTCTTTAAGCAGCATTTTACTGTTTCTTAATACTTCATTAATTTACAGCTTAAGTTGTCAGGTTCAATGATGATGACTATTTGTAAGAATAAATATTGAGAAATCAACGGAAATCCAAAGTTATATTTTGAGCCCCTGCGAAAATGATTATTTAATTTTGAATCATGAAAAGTTGATTGTGATCTCTGATTGATGGATAAATTTAAAAAATGAAATTAAGAATATTCATATAACAGCTGGTGACCTTTCATGACTTAACTTATATAACTATGGTTACTATTAATTCCCCCTCCCCCCCCCCTTAAAATCCTTTTTTCTCCTTCAGCTAATCACTATGGTGACCTTGTGTCATGTATATCTGCTGTGATAGGATGAAAAAGCTAGGCTATGCCATGATTGTCACTGTGAAGAGTAACAGACTTGACACATGCATCAAACTAACAGTACAGTACAGTGACTTTGCATTGTGGGAAATGTTACCATGGAAATGCAATCCGCTGCCTTGTGAGGGCTATTCACTTTCAAAATATATTTTTCCTTTTGATTTTAACTGTAAATTATGATAATTGATAAAGAAATTATTAACACTTGTAAAATTGTAACCTTCGTCTAGCGTAGTACCAATCCTTTAATGCCCACAAACCACTCGGGCAGATTATATTACCAATTTCTTTTGAGCTTAAATTTATGATTCATAGTAGAATCTCAAAACAAAATGGCAGATGTGATAAGTATTCTTGGGCATGGTCAATATTCCATATGACTCTCTTTTAGAAATAGGACAAATTTTTCTTCACCTGGGAAAAAAACTAAATTAATATATACCATTTTAATATTTTATTAAAACATATTTTACATTCTGTACACACAAAGATGCAGTACAGATCCAGACAAATCTGGCCTCACTTTGTACAGATCGAAGGTACAAATCACAAGTTTCAGGATTCTTACCCACTGCTCCCCAGTACAAACTTTTAATCCTTTCTATGGCGTGAGGATACTGTCCGAAACCTGAACATGTGACTTCTGTTTATATGTAACTGCCTCCACCAGACGCAAACTCCTGGCAACAGGGTAACATCACCTTCATGATGGCTTTGTCTGTTCCAAACATTCCGTCGGTCCATCTGTCCGTCGGTCCGTCTTACATCACCACTCTGTCAACCATCACCGATGTGAGTGCATGATTACTGTCTGCTTAGATAGCCATGGATCCATCTGTCTGTCTTACATCACCACTCTCTCAACCATCACTGATGTGAGTGCATGATTACAATCTGCTTAGATAACCATGGAGTTAAATCTCTTCGTTCTTTCAATCTCTCAACTTCTTTTCACTTCTGTAACTGCATGATTACTGTCTGCTTAGATGGCCATGGATTTAAATCTCTTCGTTCGTTGGTTCGTTCGTTGGTTCGTTCGTTGGTTGGTTCGTTGGTTGGTTCGTTCGTTCGTTCGTTCGTTCTTTCGTTCTTTCGTTCGTTTGTTCGTTCGTACGTTCATTCTCTCAAGTTCTTTTCACTTCTGTCTTTTTTGTCTCTTTCTCGTCGTCCGAGCCTTCGTCCATCATCTTGAGCATCTCTCTGACGATGAAGGAAACGGCGATGTCGCTTGGATCCATCACCCCTCTCTGGATCCATTTGGGGATCGTGGTCCGTGCGTGTTTGAATCCTAGCTTGTGGAGGATATAATCAGCTCCAACTGGTTCAATCTGCTTGCCGCCCCAAGATAATAGTCTGAAAATGGTTCCAAAATGGCAGAATTTTGATGATAAAGTTATTTCAAGCAATGATGTAACTACTCATAGATCATGCATGTATATATGGTAATGTTTAATACATGTTAGATAAAGTTACAACCAGTACTTAAAATATGACATAATAAGCTTACAGATATGAACTTAATGTTTATAGCATTTTTTAAAGGCTTTTGGCTTTTTCTCTTATAAAATACGATGATTGCTGTGTACAAAAGCTGTATGAATTTTTAAACATCTTTGCAGAGCGTTTTGAAATTCATTACCAAATAAACGATTTCCAGACAAGATACCAGCACCTAAGAATAGTGTCTAAATAAACAAGTCAAACAAACAAACAAGTAAGGAGAAGACCTGCAGAATTGTGTAATATAAGTTTCCAAACCTGCTAAGGCTAGCAGGATATACAGCTTATCAAAAGCATGATGAACACAAAAACAAACTTTATCCTCTACTCAATTATTTATCCTTACCCAATACTTCCCCCCCCCTCCCCCCACTCCACCCCCACTGTTGCCATACCTTAACCTGGAGAGTGACGCTAAGGTGGAGGGTCTCTGTGGTCGATGGGGTTTATTCCTTGAAAAGTGAAGGATGTGTCTGGGATAGAAGGACTATAAACTTGCTTCAATATCGATGTGGAGGTTCTTTGGGAGTGGAGGGGTTCACTTGCCAGGGGGGCGGGAGGTTGAGGAGGGTGTCTGGGAGGGAAGGGTAGAGAGAGGTTAACTCACCTGACTGTTGGTTCCAGCTGCCACGTTGAACAATTAAACTCTCGTTTATCCTTGGATGGAGATGGCGGGGCTTCGTCTTTCTTCTCTTCTTTCTCCTTACCATCTTGTTCACCTTTGACCGTTTGACCTTTGACCTTTCCAGTGTCAGCTGTCTTGATCGCTGCTGAAGCTACTGATGTTGACTGAAGCTGGAGACTCATGGCTGCGAAGAAACAAAATCCATTTTAAGAGTAAAAGATAAAATCTCTGGCATATTCAATCCGTTTTTTTGGGGGAACAAACAGGAATACTGGATATATTCTACTATCGCTACTTCCATTTTAAAGCTAAAACTTCTTCATTCCATTTGAATTTGAAGCAGAGTACATGTCAATCAGCATGACACACAAAAGTAGGGAGGGAAGGAATTTCTCTGAGGAGGGGGGGAGGGTTGAAACAGACACCCTGGTACCAGGCATGATGAAAACTCCAGTTTCTATTTGCCTTTGAAGGAATATTTTATTTGCACTGTTTAGCTCACTTTGGCTGCCTCTAGAGTTAACCTAACAGGGGACGTCGTTTTTTGTCATTTTTGTTACAGAGAATGTTGAGGATAACAAGAATTTCTTAACATTAAAAGAAAACAAAATTTGACTAGAACAATACTCAATCAAGTTGACATGCCAATTAAACAATTAATAGCCCTCTATTGATTTGATAGTTGTTAGCCAAGAAATGGAATCCTAGTCTAGCCAACCAATTGTTTGAGGTTTCAAATGAATTGATATGACGCAGTTTGTTCTTTGTACCTTTCTGTTTATATTCCATGTACGCAATCACCAGGTCATGCAGAAACAACAGCAGCTCCACATCCATGCTCACGTAGAGGTGATCGGTAAAGGTGGTTACAAACGTAACTTGTACCTTCAGAGGTTCCACATCTAGTAAAGAGGAGAAAATTAGCACACCTGTGTGAAAATACTGCACCTCTCCACTATGAAGATTCTTACGCTTTGGATAAAGCATTGGTAGCAGACAATGTATGAGGAGCCATCGTTATCAAATTATGAGGAATCGATGTAAATCCCATTAAACTGGTTAAAACTGGTTTTAAACTGGTATAGGTCAGATTAAAATCGACTTACACCAGTTTAACTTGATAGATGGCAGTTTATTTCATTTATAGGGTTAATTTAACTTGTCATCTTCCAGGTCTCAGTTACATATAGCAATATTTCATAACTCTTATACTGGTTTAAATCATTCAAAGAATCAAATTAGGTATATTTTCTTCACTTAGAAACTGGTACATCAATTTATGTTGACCTTAAGTGAATTGAAGTGGTATCTGTGGATTTAATACCATTACATATTAAATGGTCAATGCCCAGTTCACGTCAATTGAAACTTGTTTATATAACTTTAAATTGTTATATCAATTTTAATTGGCATAAGTCAATTTAAACTGGTATTCTATTTAAGCTTATTTAAAGTTGACATATAACAATGTAAATTGACATATACAAATTTAAATTGGTATATGTTGATTCTTTGTGACCTGATATGGCACACCACAGAACGGTATTTGGATGAAAAACACAATGCTGTGATCAAATGGATCAATGTCATATCTAGAAACAAGAAAATCCATAATTTGCAATGTTAGTCATTTAGCCTATGTCTGTATTAACACTAAATATTACATATGAACTCATTTGCTTGCGATCGACATTGCATAGACTTGTAGTTACAATGGAATCCAAGTTATATTGGTGTAAACTGAATAATTAAATTGGTCTTGTTTTACCTTGCAGTGTTCCATCTGCCATTAGATGCTGTTTAGATTCCATCACCATCTGCAGTTTAGGTAGTGCAAAGATCGGATCAGCTTTATGCTTGTAGCTCGAGGACGAAGAAGGCGGGAAGAATTCCTGGCTCCGCATATAATGCTCTGTTTCTGAAATAGTTTAAACAAAATTTGGGATTCATTTTTAAGCTCGACAAAAGCTCATGGATGTATTAAGAGGAATAAAACTCTTTATAAACAGGTCAAAGAATGGATAATACAGAGGTTATAAATTTCAGCTAAAATTCTGATAAAATGTCGTAGATAATTATGTGGCTTTTCATAGGAAAGGACATAACAAGATTTCCAATGGAACACACACTGCACAGTTAACTTATGAATACATAACGTTCTTCTGTTGTGTCAGGAGTGACAGTCTTCAAGATTGGATAAACATCGGAAAGAAAGAAAGAAACAAACAAAAGAACAACCACAAACAAACAACCACAAAATCATATCAAGTTAAAGTTCAAGGTTACTTCAAATATAGCAACTCCTGAGTTAGTTTAGAGGCTTTTGCCACAAAAATTAATTTAAATAAAAATAAAACGAAACTGTTAGCAAACTGCTTATCCACTAAAGAGCCCTGCTCTCCTGCCTCTCCTCTTACCCCTGTTGGTTTCTTTCTTCTCTCCATCCCTTGTCTACTAATCCTCTTACATCTATCTCTTTGTGTTCACGATGCTCATTAACCTGTCTGTATTCTGTGCGTGTAATTGTCCCTTCTGTTACTGTTACTTGTCATTCAGCCTCTGAAGAAGATCCTGCTAGGATCGAAACGTCAGGCCCCTTACTTTTACACAAAACATTAATTTGTAAGGTTTCCTTTCGCGATCAAAATGACTTAAGTCATCCTAAGTTGATCCTAAGTTGATCCTAACATTTCAAATAAACTCTTACTTACCCTCGGGGCATCTGATTTCTGAGACATACTGGAAACATTCAGCAATGGTCCCATTGAAAGGAAAATGACTCTTCTCATTACGATATACTCTGTGAATCATCGCAAGCCAACCGTCTTCTCTCTGGGTCTGGTTGTGGCCTAGGTCAAAGGTCAAATTCTGGACCACTAACGTGTTACTCTTCCCTTGCTCAGGAGGTGCTTCAAAGGCATTAGTTTCAAATTGGATGTGAGGTTCCCTGAGTGCAAATAGAGCCCACGAACTTGACCTAAAGTTGAGTCCATGGAAACAGGTCACGACAGCTTTCTTTCCCTGGAGGGTCACCTGACCGCCCAGCTGTAGACCCTGGGCCAGTGAAGAGGACTGGCTGCCAAACACCTGTCGACACCACTTAAAGATGGTATACCAGTGGCTTTCCTCCAACACAGGTGGTGCTTCTGTAATGTAGTGAAATCCATTAAAATAATAACATCAGATCCAAAATTACCCATTATAGTAGGTCTCACGCAAAAATTTACAAATATTTTTTTTCTTAATTCATTTTCTAACATATTATACATAATAGTACTACTGGAATGCTATATATCAACAAGCATCAGAACTCATAAATTTTCAGCTAGAAATGACTGGCAAGAGGGTTATTGTTAAATTTGTGGTTTATTAAACTTGTACAAAAACTCTAGCAAACAACAGATGGTATTATGTATAATCAACTTTAAGTACTATTTGGTATATATTAATGAAAAAAAAACTAACACATTCAAACAATGAAATCTAAACATATGGTTTTTAGCTAATACTTAACAAAGGTTCATGACTATACAGGAAGCAAGGTGGTAAATTCATTTCCTTTCTGGTGTGAATCAGCTTACTATATTCACCGAGGGAACGATGGGTTCATCTTGACTACCCCCCTATGGGCACTCCATGACATCATGGTGTTTAAATGTCTAGACGAACAACTATGAAGTTAGGATATTCATTACTATACAGTACATAAAAGTTACATCGCAATGCAACTAAAACCTTACCGATAACTTCAGGTTTTAAAGACACCTGCTTCTTGAGCTTCCTCTTTGCCCCAGGTGTAACCATGGATACCTTCTCAGTGGCACTTTTGGTATGTTTGCCTGAAGATGCGGGCAGCCTTCTGTGACCCCCTTCGGGTAATTCCTGAGACTCCTCCGATTCCAAACCAGGTGGTTTCCACGACGACAGCATCTTCTTGCTACTCTGCAATTGTTGCACGACAAACTCTTCTAGCCGATTGACAGATTTGAAGATGTCCGGGGTGGTGGACCGACAGATAATGAGATGCATGGTATCCCAGTAGATGGCCGTGTTGGTGTACATGCTCTGAAGATGACGCTCTTTGCTGGTGAGAAACAGACCAAACAGAATTGATTAAAATGTCTTGGTATTGTTGACATGTCCTGACAGAAGTTACACAAGGAAAAACACAAAACAGGCATGATGTCTTTGAAATCTTTATCGGCCAACATTTCCATCACTTTCACAACAGAGACTACCTTGTAATTAAAATGCCAGTCTGGGGTCAGGGGTGTAAAGGCTTACCCCTTCATGGTACACTTCCATTCATCCTTTTCAGACACCTGCAGACCGGTCAAGTTAGCCAGGAGACTGCGAGAGCCCATGTAGTCCAGTCGAAAGGCAAAGAATCCGACACCAATCTTAATATTGTGATGAGGTTCTCGCTCCTGCAACCGTTTCTGTGACACTGAATAATTAGAGGCAAACAGAGCAAGATGCATCGTTAATTGAATGACTAAAACATTATAACAAAGATGCATTGTTCGCTGAGTCAGAAGGAAAAAAAATTAAACACTGTGTTGTTCCCTAAACATTTGCACGATTGAATATCAGCCACATTTAAATTTATCAACCTGTGAAGGGATTTTCTTTTTTATCACATTTTAGCAAAATTGATCAAGTAGCTTTTTTAATAGCCCATTGAGTTGAGCGTGTTAAATAGTGATCATGATATGAAACTCCTGTTAACAATGGAATTCAATTACAATACTGCTGAAAGCCTGTTACATGAAACGATAACATAGAAAAGCTCAAAATTGTCAATTTCTTAGCATGTTTTAAACACTTTCTTTTTGTCATTCTGGTGGAGAGTAACTTAGTTTGACCAACTGTGATGATCTCATTTTAAGTTTTACCTGGTTTGTTTGGAAAATTTGGCAGAAACTGATAACCAAAGTCAAACTGGTATTACATGTAATAAATATGTAGCATTGTTGTAAATATGTGAAATTATCACATCCAAGTTTATACAACCTGAAATTTGGTGTAAGGTTGAAGTTTTAACAAAGGTTGACTTTTCCTCAAGACTGTCACTATTTCATCCACTTACCCTCTACATGGAGTCCTTTGGTATCCAATAATCCACCAACAACCCCACCTTTGGATTCCAGAGATAAGCTGGCTAGATTAGTAATCAGATGGAGATCTCGCTGTTTGTTGCTGTCCATCAGAATATTGCTTTGGCTTCGAAGTTCTTCCACGGTCAGTCTAAAGTATAAAACATGTTCATTTTATATGTAAGTGTACAGCAGAGATCTAACAGGAACACAATGATAGGTACACTCATAAATTACAGTACAGCAAAGCCAAATCTAAATCGGAAACAATGTTAACTGCACACATTAGTGCACAGAATAGATAAATGTAACACGAACGCAATGTTAAGTACACTCATTAGTGTACAGCATAGATAAATGTAACATGAACACAATGTTTAGTACACTCATTATTGTACATCATAGGTAAATGTAACATGAATACAATGTTTAAAATACACGTTTGTATAAAGCAGGGGGCAGCAAACATTTTTTGGGTGAATTACTCGACATTCATAGTCAATACACAGTTTTATGAAATCACTCATTTTTTCTCTCTATTTGTAGCAGAAAGACAGGTCAATACACAATTTACTGCATAAAGTCGTCTTTTAAGTAAATTTCTGACTGGCCGGCCGTCATGAACGGTAAATTCTTTCCAATATTACTCACATGGTTGTCCCCATGACGTTACTCATGTTAATGTTTGTGTCCAACTTGTCTACGTTGATGGCTATCACAACCACCGTCTTCCACTTCGGAGCTCGGTCTTGTTTCGTGACCTGAGGTGACTGAGGGCGCCCTTCCTTCTTGGATAACTTCTTCAGAGCGTCTCTGACACCTTGTACATCATCATCGTCTTTAATCGACCGGGTGTGGAGGGATTCTGAACCAGGAATCAAATCCAAACAGTTTAAGAAGCAGCATTTTTTACTTTGTTCTCTATTTTACAGCACGTCTGACCAATAATAGAATTGGTAAATATATTGGTTGTAATTGATTGAGCTAAACCAAAATCATTTCTTTTTTTTAAAAAATATAGTTTGCCTGTGAAACAATTGTGAATTGATACCAGTTTGTAACATAAGTATTAATCAAATGCAAGTCTAAGCTGATAGGTTCAAAGGTAAGTACATTTCATGACTATTTGAACATAAATTAATTGTAATTAATTGAAACTAAATCATTTGACAAGAAAATAAAAACACTTTTAGCAGCTTAATATTCGACCACGAAAGTTGGAGTTGTTTTTAAGGTGCTACTTCAGTGACGTTTTCTCTCTCTGTTTTGACCATAGTTCCAAAAAATGTGTTGAAATAAGTTTACCATTACTTTTGCTTCAACAATTCATTGCTATAGTCTCCTTAATTACTTCATTCCTTATGGAAATAGGTTTTTCATTACTGGCTTACTATTGCAAGCAATTTTAATTTCTGAATCCATGCATTACATTTGCTTGAAAGTTTCTGCTGAAAGTATCACATAGCAAACTGAATATTCAAGATAGCAAGGGACAGAATTAGATTAAAGTAACACATTGATAATCACTGTTGAACAGCTCCTGTAAATAATACATTTTTCTCACAACCGTAGTTTTATGCATCTGTCTAATATAACTGTCGCACAGACTAAAGACGATCACAGTATCATTACCTCACAACGGTAGTTTTATATATCTGTCTAATATAACTGTCACACAGACTAAGAGAGATCACAGTGTCATTACCTCACGACGGTAGTTTTATGTATCTGTCTAATATAACTGTCACACAGACTAAGAACGATCCCAGTGTCATTACTTCATGATGGTAGTTTTATGTTTCTGTCTAATATAACTGTCACACAGACTAAGAACGATCACAGTATCATTACCTCACGACACTAGTTTTATGTATCTGTCTAATATAACTGTCGCACAGTAAACTTACGTAGCCTTTCTCTTCTGGATGGTAGTTTGGCCTTTCTCTGTCCCATTGAGAGGTTTGGAGAGGCAGTATCTTCATCATCACCACTAGACGGTTCCTCTTGGATCCTCTTACTCCGATTACCCGGAGAAGCAGGGGTTTGTTGGAAACTAGTACCCTTTCGGAGAGGCGACCTCCTCTTCACATGTCGAGATGGGAGGCGAGAGAAACTGTCCTCGGTATCGGAGGAGGAGGTAGTGGATGAACTGCTCAATTCATCATCTGCTCCAAAAGAAATATTGTACATCTGTTATTAATCTTGCTCGTGTTTCATGGCTAATGAATCTATTTCCAATGATTTATACCAGGTTGGTAATACTGGTATAACAGCATGAGTATAATTACAACTGCAAGAGTATGATTACAACAGCATGAGTATGATTACAACAGCATGAGTATGGTTACAACAGCACAAGTATGGTTACAACATCATGAGTATGAGCATGGTTACAACAGCATGGGTATGGTTACAACAGCACAAGTATGATTACAACAGAAAGAGTATGATTACTACATCATGAGTATGATTACAACAGCATGAGTATGGTTACAACAGCATGAGTATGAGCATGGTTACAACAGCATGAGTATGATTACAACAGCACAAGTATGATTACTACAGCATGAGTATGGTTACAACAGCACAAGTATGGTTACAACAGCATGAATATGGTTACAACAGCATGAGTATGAGCATGGTTACAACAGCACGGGTATGGTTACAACAGCATGAGTATAATTACAAAAAGCAAGAGCATGAGTACAAGGCTGTCAACATGAGTACAAGTATACAATATATGCATTTACTTCATTCCAAAGTTCATCGAATACAAATACAGGTATAAATCTATGACGGAGAGTAAAGCAATGAGAAACTTCTATATTAGGAATACCACACCTACCAGTTTCTTGCCACTCAAACATGACAAAATTATGATGCCAAACTGTTTTCATAACCTGGTATAAACTCAACATCCATTTTAGCCAAAAAACACTGGAAGGGAGGGAGGAGGAGGGAGAAGGGGGAGGGAGAAGGGGGAGGGGGAAACACAAGCACTAATAACAAAGAAGAACAATTGTTTCTCCATCAAGTTTCATTTTACATCACCTGTTTGAGATCCAGAGTCTGACCCAGAATAGCTTTCTTCATCTGGAGATCTGGCTTCTTTGCCTAAGAATAGCCTCTTGGCGAGACTCTTACGATACCAAGCCTTGGGGAATGCTAGCATCTCTGTAAGTCTTCTCATGTCATACTGGAAGGATGCTGATCCCATATCACAGATGACTGTCAGGGATGAGAGGGATAAGAGAGATGAGAGGGTTAAGAGGGATAAGAGAGAAGGAGTATGCTTACTGTGTTATTACGATATGTCCACAAACACTAATTACCAACATGAGCTTTACATTAATGCTTACTATAAGCTTTTGGATTGATTGTCTCCAAACCTCAAGGAAAGCAGCCTAAACTTTAAATTTTGA
Source organism: Apostichopus leukothele (assembly GCA_010014835.2). NCBI lineage: Eukaryota > Metazoa > Echinodermata > Holothuroidea > Aspidochirotida > Stichopodidae > Apostichopus > Apostichopus leukothele. The sequence continues at coordinate 13,651 of JAAAKB020265211.1, forward strand.
TAATAGAAGTTACTCTATTTGACTTTGGTATTTAAGAATTTTTCTACCACTCACCAGAAAACTGATTGATGATGGTTCTAGCTGGTGACATGGGGGCTCCTGCAGGTGACCCATGGAAGAAAGAAGCCCCAGCTATGTTGCGGAATTCCCTGCTCCGTTGCCTGGATATGTTGACCTTGACTAGGTTGACCTCTAATGAAAGAGCATTTCTGCTCATTGAAGCTGCAACCTGGGGCTTGTCAGGCCCTCCTGAGGCATCTAAAATATGGAGTGAAAATGGCAGTCAAATTAAAGTCAACCTTTACACATGGTTACCACAGGAAGAAGTAGGACCGAATAGAAGCCATAACTTTATTGCTTAAAGGGGAGGGGGGGGGATGCAAATTTAAATAAGTGTATCAACTTTTCTGCAAACTCATGATTATGTTTACTGGGTTTATAAAACATTAGATCTGTTTCTTATAGTTGATGATCTTATCCAGCATGGAGGGAATAAGGATCGATTGGACTTAAATAAAATGTGTAAACCAACAATACAAATCTGCCTTAAATAGTTTTTTGAAGTCACCCAGTTCACCTTGCTCATTTCTGTCTCACTAACATTGCCACAACAATTTCTTCCACAATTTCACTTGTAGTATAACAATACAATTTTCAATTGTTCTAATGTTGTTCTAGCCATCAATGTCTCTCCTCTTTCCATTATTACATAACTGAATATGATAGTCATGATTATGATTGCACTCTACCTGAGGGTGGTTGCTGCTGTCGTTGTTGCTGTTCCGTCACCTTCTGACTAAGATCCTTGCGAAACTGTTCACCGTAGGGATGAAAGACGACCAGAGAAAAGTTGGAAAGTACTATGGAGCAGTGAAGGCCAGAGTTGGCTGACTTACGGGTATCCATGGAGTCATCCCCAGAGAACTGACGTCTGCGGTTTGGACTCGTAAATCTTTCATCTGATGTCGGATATGATAAAGACACATAAAATGAGATGACCTTACTCATACAAACACACATAGGCCAGATATATGGAGTTCATGGACTAGCTTTAGAAGTGATATTTAAATATCACACTGAAAGATTATAGTACAATTAAAGAGACTTTACAAAACTAACTTTTCACGTTTAAGATAAAAGGTATAAGTTGGTCCGTCTCCATATATTAAGGACATTTGTAGTTAGTATAAATGTTATTCTTGAACTTGCAGTGTGTTTCCCAAAGGATATATATGAAACTTCCATCGAAAAAATTATACTTATCTTCCTCTCATTTAGTTTTTACATATCTCCATCAACTTTATAAGTCAAGAGGTACTAAAATTCACCGACTTGCACAGCTCAACGAAAGACAAACAAGTCCTCAAGGTCTCATCTTTTTAATCTTCATATAATGTGGACCCTAGTCATAACTTGGCATGCAAAGGTCTGCTTCCAGCTGTACAGACAACGTGTATGATTCAAGCACCTAAGCAATCGTTTATGAACACTGCTTGCAACAAACATAACCTTCAAAAATCGGTGCAGCCGACCACTGATCAGCTGTCATTAAAGGGTTTCTTTAGACACAGAGTTAATTTGAATATGTTGTAGATCCTTTAAAAATCAGATCTTCCCATCCAGGTTGTACTTCTCTACCGCTTCCAAATTTGGAGAAAAAAACCTATTAAAAGATCTGAGGGTCATCAATAAAGTGGCTGGCCTTCTTAGTCTAACACAGACCATTTTGGTTAGTTCCTCAGAAGCAATATAACATGTGATAATTTCAAAACAATGGATTGACATTTGACATTAAGGTCTGTACTGCAGAGACAATGTCTTCGTTAGTTCAGCTTTGAAGGAGCAATCAAGAGATTCAAAATATTTAATATCTGAATATCTTGAAAACTGAAATAGCAAATAAAACATTATTAGCTTTTAAATATTTCTTTTTTTCCCTGGGCTAGAGCTAAGATTCTGCCTAATGTCCTCCTCAACACTTAAGTCTGAATAATTCAACATTAGTAAATATCGCGCAAAATAATTCCGGAGATTACAAACCTCCGACATCGTTCGAACCGTCGTCCACAAATTCTGTGGATGAGAATGATAGTTCGGTGCAGGGCAGCTGAAGGAGACATTCGACGCGAGAGGCAGGCAGACAAGTGAGATGAATGACGGAAGGCTGGACCAGGAAATAGACAATGACATCCACCGGGAAGGTGGTATAATCGACTGCAGATGAGGACACCAGAGAGTTTGTGGAGGCATCAATGTCAGTCTCATCCTCCTTAGGATGAGACGGTTGACTCTCTGTTGGAAGGAATTCAGAATGATCTCATATTATTAACATCCACAACTGGTTTAGTTTGTTTTTACAGTTATTTTATTCAAAACCTGTGAAAAGAAATAAGCTTTTGGAAAGCAATTATTACAACTATTACAATGAGATTCAAGACATACCTTTAGATTCACTTCTCCTTAGATTTCATGGGGCTATGTAGTAATGTCATTCATAACATTCTATGACCTTAGGGTCTTGCAGAATCCATTTTTCATGAACACCAAACTATTTAAATGTGCTCAAGGGAAACACCAGAAAGAGGCAAGCAGTGCATGCTGAACACCACAGACAAATCTGTGATTTTATGGTTGCAGTAACCGTAGTAATACTTTACTTAAAGCTCATCTCATTCACCCAGCAGCCGGAAGTATACAGAGGGCATTATTCATTACTTTTTACAACTTAGGGGTCTTGCAGCATCCAATATTCATGAACGACAAACATTAAATGCTCTCAAGGGATACAACCCCGGAAAGATGTAAGAAAAAGATTCCCATCAACCACAGACAAATCTGTCACTATGGTCACAGTTACCATGGTGATACTTACATACTAAATAATTTACAGTAGACTGTATTATGGTGACAGCGATACCTGTAGGCTGCAATGAATGTACGGAAGGGTATTGAACGATAAAACAGTTGATTAGCAGATTTCTTAACCCATTTGTAGACGACAAGGTAAGTTAAATTTCCAGGGATCAGACCCATGGTCAGAACTGGATTAGCAAATCATGGATAAGCCTTTCTCTATTAGCTTTGAAACTGGAACAGGATTTGGAAGATGAATTTTAATAGTAACGTAAACCAACCTGTTGGTGAGGTAGCATCTGCAGTATCCACAGCAGTAGGTATTACTTTCAGAGCCTGCTCCAAAAAGTCTAAGATACTGGTAGTAACGACAATTTCCTGTGCAAAAATGGACGCAAACAAATAAATGAATGAATTATTTACAACAAAAATACTGATAAAGGAAGAGAATAACAAAAGTGACTGAAATTACATGTTTATTATCATCAGCAAATCCCCCTCCCCCACCCCCCATTTGCTAGAAGTCAAACAATGGTCTCTTATATTCAACTTCATCATAAAGCTTTTGCCTCTCCGAGACATTTCATGGTCTAAATCTGACTCGTCTTGGTTTGTCTGTCTGTGAATAATATCAAAGGTCAGAATTCTTTAATAAAGCTACTTCAAAAATTGTTTAGGTAAGTTTAAGCAGACGAGAACATAGCAGGAATATTGATGATCTCCAAATTCCATGCAGAATGGAACGTCATCAAAATTATCAGAATTGTGTGACATGCTTTAATGCAAATCAGATTTGCATGCCTCGAAAGTGTCCATTAGCTATAGGTTGCATCCAAACACCCGCCGTTTGTACTGAACGGCAGGTTTTTTTCCAGTTGGTTAGCTGAGTGATCAGTCCCATCTTTTCGCACCTTAGTTGAGCTGCCTATTCGTCTATTATGCAACTCATCACACAGCTATGGTAGCCAAATCACTATCAGAAGGCAGACATGGCAAGGTGTGAACATATCAACTCTCCCAAACTCACCAGTCTGTTTGCAGGAGACATAAAGTTTCAGTAAGTTGAGGTCGAGAGAGCTCAAAAATGCAACCTATGGTTAATGGACTAATTCTCTTCATGAGTCCAGATTCCATCATTTGAGAGGAAGAAACTTCTTAACAGCATGATTTTGAAACTTTACTACAGATCTTAACTACGGTGCAATATTCTTTTTACTCCATATTTGAAACCATCTTCTTTCAAACTGTATAACACCGCTACTTTTATGCTCGTAAAATTTTAACTATCACCGTATAAGACAACCCATTCCACCGACTTTTCCTAATCTTGAAAGCTAACCCAATATCTCTTCATTCCATCCGAGGTTTTAAACTTGGACCCGTCAAAAGTGACAGGTTGTTAAGCGACCCCAAGACACGTACAAAGTCACTCGGAGCATTGGTCTAACCACTGGCTCCCCCAATGTCAAACCTGTTGCACTGCATTGTATCCCCAATATCTTCCTCCCATCTCCCCAACCCCAGCCCTCAATCTCCCCCACACACTCAACCCCAGTCCTCAATCTCCTTCATGCTCTCAACCTCCCCCACTCCCTCAATCTCATGGGGGAGATTGAGGGCGTGGGGCTGCAGGCCCTCAACCATCCCGAGCCCTCAATCACCCCCAGTCCTTAATCTCCCCCAAGCCCTCAATCTCCCCCAACCTCAGCCCTCAATCTCCCCCACGCCCCCCCCCCCCCCCCCCCCCCCCCCCCACCCCCCCCCCCCCCCCCCCCCCCCCCCCCCCCCCCCCCCCCCCCCCCC
>JAAAKB020265318.1:0-18292 GCA_010014835.2 Apostichopus leukothele
CAGAGTCATATCATTACACTTCAATAATTCCAGCGAGTTTTACTCAGTGGGTGACATTCATATATTAGTGGCGTGGCGTTTTCAATATACAACAATTGAATTGTTGTCTATTTTTTCCGAATTCAGTGTTGTGTTGACTTTTTAGAATGTTATTTTATGTTAAACTCTTTGAGTTTTTATTCATGATATCCAATGTTAGGATCTATCTGTCTATTGATCAATGAGAAAATTGCAACATCCTACACACTAAGATGATTTTAATTATGTCACGATGTGTTCCAATCAAAGCGTACACATAAATTAATGAAAGAGAAGGGCAGTGGTAAAAAAACCAGGTATTGCATAGTTTGTGCTAAATGACAGGCATTGACAAATCTTTGTGTACATATTTTGGTCTTCAGGAAGGCGAGTTCAATGTGAATCCTAGATGTACAAGAAAGGGTGTTTGTACCAACGGACAAATCAGCTGGGATGAAACTTACGCTTGTAGTCCTAATGCGGTTTGTGACGTTAGGAACGACATAAGACGATGTTATTGTACTGGAGGCTACAGAGGTGATGGTGAAGTATGCGAGAGACCTCCTAAAGATTGTCAGGAAATTTATGAGGATGGAACTAGTGACAACGGTATTTACAGAATCGAACCAACCGGCTGGGACGGAGAGGCATTTGAGGTCTACTGTAACATGACTGACGGAGGAGGATGGACGGTAAGAGAAATAAAGCGTTATTGAATGCGATAATATCCCAGTTGTGTAAATGATATGATGTTATTTTTGCTGTTCAAGTCACTTCGGTAACTACAAAAGTACATTCAAAGTTACGGTTGTTGTAACGTGTGATACCTCCTTAGTTAATTGCAGTTCGCAAAATACATATAAATTACTGAAAAAGCGACTGATGTTAACTTGTACTATGACAATTGCACATGGAGCTCTAGTTATTTGAACTGCTGTCAGATGTCAATTGTTGTGCGCTTAATGTGTTGAAATCTTCTTACAGGTCTTCCAACGCCGTGTTGATGGCACTGAGGATTTCTACCTAGAATGGAACAGCTACAAGCGAGGCTTTGGACATATTGATCACGAGTTTTGGCTAGGAAATGATAAGCTGTATTACTTGACCAATCAAAAGAGATATGAAATCAGGATTGATCTTGTGAATAAAGAAGGGGCTCCGTACTACGCAAAATTTGACTTTTTCAGGATAAATGACGAAAGCGACAACTATCGATTATCCGGTGTTGGAACCTACAGTGGAACCGCAGGTTTGTCAACCTCGATTTCATTTCGTTATTTTCAAGTCTGGTTCGTGTTGCAATATTTTATTAAAAACCAAACAAATGTAACACATTACACGCGCACATTATCAATGAAGAATTCTTTTACAGTGACCCACACGGGTTTTATGTCAATTGACCTGTGGGGCTACTTATAAAATGGTGACAGAGAGGAACTCAAATAAGCCAGACTGCAATTAACAGCTTAAAAAATATCAAAAATAAGGATGGGACATGAAAATACATTCACAATAATCTATAGTACCCTGGGAGAAACCTACACAGACTGAGGTAGTTACCTCTACCCTAACGCCCAAGTTATATGAATTGGTATCGGTATAGGCCTGTACAATTAAGCTATACTTCTATAAGTTATGTAATACTTCTCGCACTTTTGTATCTCTACTTGTAGCTAACTGTGGTCACCAAATATAAACTAAATAAACCAAATATTGTTCAGATTATTTTAAGGCAAGTTTAGGTATCATAATGTCGCAATGATAGTCGTGAGTCTGACCGATTCTCCGAGCCCATTGATGAAATTAGCAGACCATGCGTCATATTTCATAAAATATACAATCTGTTAACGACTAAATAATTCACTCTGGTTCCTTCAAGAGCTCAAAATCATAATTATCTGCCGTTTTCTTAGAATCCTTGGCAGTTATATTTAATCTCTTGATCTCTTCGTGTAGTTTCACTGTCAGATACTGGTTCACCCAAGGAGCTGTGCTCTACCTCTTTGGATCATCCAGCTTAAAGTGAAAGACCGAACTAACTTAGTTTTGTTCATGTTTTGCACGTTTGCAATTCACATTTAAATGACTAGGATGACCATCAACTTATTTTACATTCATCTACATACAATGGTAGGGTTTAACATATAAAAAACACCATCATTATCATATTGATATGGGTTGGAAAGAGTAGGTGGTTAATAAATATTTTCTTTGGCATTTGATAAGTTAATCTTCAGAATTGTGTCAACCTGCAAAGACGGTAATAAATGATTAAATTTACCCTTGTTAGAAACAAGACACAAAATGTAGGCTTAACAATGCCGAACTCAACTTATTAAAACACCTTTGTCGTTTTCAGGGGAGGAAAAAAAAAGTTAATGTTTGTTCTATGATACCGACATTCCTTTCGATGAACCAACAACAGATGAAAACAAATGAAAACAGTAATATTATTACTGGCCAAATGTATTAAGCCAGATATAAGAAAACAAAATTGCCCCAATTCAGTGTAAAAAATATGGAATATGGTGGAGAAACGTTTCAGCAAGTGACTGACATAATGTTTAGTATGAAAGATAAAATAGCAAAAATAAAATAAAAGTAAATGACCGTTCTCATGAAGAAATTAAAGAATTTTCATACCCAAAATCAGAAAATATTAAAAGCTAGGCACTACATCTGTAGCGACTGGAAAGACATTATTTAATCCATGTAAACTACTTTATATAATTACATAAGTATAATAATATAAGTATCAACATAAAAGCAACAACACGGGAAACTTTCAATTATCCGAGGGACTAAACTCGCTAGCATTATCTTAATACGAAATTTAAATAATGCTGCCAATTTACTGCTCTCTTATTGTGTTAAGGTAATTGAACTACTTTACTCGATTGTACTCGATTGTACTCGAACGTGATTTTGTTTTCTTTACAGATGAACGGAGCACTCCCGATGGTTATGCTCTAACGTATCACAGGAACCAACAGTTCACAACAAAGGACCGAGACAATGATGCTTATAGTGGTAACTGTGCGACTTATTATCTTGGTGCCTGGTGGTACAATAACTGTCATTATTCCAATCTGAACGGTCGCTACGGGCATAGTTACTTTTATTGGTATTACCTCCCCGGAAGCGATAATTACCTCCAATTTGTAGAGATGAAAATTCGTCCAGTCTAAAGATAGATGAATTGCGATCAACATAATTACCCTTAACACTGGACAAATGGATTCCCTTATGAGACTCTGAAAGACGGAACCTTTTTTGTTTGAAAAAAGGATCTCAATCAATTAGATCAAAAATATCTTAGGAATGTTCTGCATTCCTGCAACTTAAGCATTGTCATGCTTTCATATTTTTCTTGAAATTTATACCATTCATTTATTTCAATATATTCTGGTTATTTCACGATTGCTTCATTTCACGATACATTTACAAAACCATTGATATTAAGATTATCATCATTGTGGTTCTTACCATTCTAGCAAAGACTGTGCTGCATTACCTGTAATGTAACTTGACGTATATCAATATTAAACGTCAGAGAGAAATAAATAAATGTTGATTCCTGTTTTTTCAAAATTACTGTGTCGTCTTTAACAAGTTAATTAACGTTCTTATTGCTTCACTCTTTGGAAGGTGACAATGGGGAGCGGTGTACTTTGTGGGACGCTATCATGTAACACACCGTTGGCAGTGCCAATAACTGTGGAAAAACCCTGCTCCTGCTCAATCAACTAAACAAAAATCAAGAAAAGAGGAAATAAGACGAAGGCAAAAAAACGAATACCACAATATTACGTCATAGAACGTCGAAATGAAGAGGAAAAGGTGGAATATATATATACAAAAGTTTCAACACGTGAAGGGAAAAATTGGAATAGAAGTTTTACCAAAAATAAACATTCCCGTACAATAATAATAATATCAAAATTAATAATAATAATAATAATAATAATAATAATAATAATAAGAACAACAAAAACAACAACAACAACAATAACAACAACAACAACAATAACAATAATAATAATAATAAACTCCTATTTTCATTATACAGTAAGCCCAGTCAGGCAATCTCGCGACCAATCCCTCTACATCACCATAGATGTGTCGATTTGTTCCTTCCTCCCGGTTCCCCTCTGCGGGGACTTACCACCGACATCAGGAGGGTTTGACTTTTGCTGCTTTTCTTTCCTCTTTTCTTCAACCTCCGTGTAACTTTGCAAGTTTAATTTCTCCCTCAACTGATCATCATGTGTACTTCTTAATGAACACCACCTTATACATTCTTAAATTTTACGGAACACATCCGCTATTGTGTACAACATTACCATGGGGAAGGATTTAAATATTTTCTCTTTTAACGCTCGGGGTCTCAGACAAGTAAAGAAACGGAGACAATTGTTCGCGTTCCTTCATAGACGGAAGCCCGACATAACTATTCTCCAGGAAACGCACAGCTGCATCAACGATACCCGTTATTGGACTAATGAATGGGGAGGAAGAATTTTATTTTGCCATGAAACCAGTCTTAGCCGCGGTGTTTGCATTCTCTTTAATCCTCAACTGGACTTTCAAATTATTAAACAGGAACAGTGTAAATATGGACGGTTCATTATTGTAAATGTCAAGGTTAATTTGCGTGTTTTTACTGTAGTGGGTATTTATGCTCCTAATACTGATACTCCCTCGTTTTTCACGAATGTCTCTGAGGTGCTTAACAGGTTTCATGGTGATACCATTATGTTGGCGGGTGACTTAAATTTTGTTTTTAATCTGGATTTAGATAAGAAAGGGGGTAACCCCAGAACAAATTTCAAGGCAAGGGATAGCTGCCTCGATCTTATGGCCGCTCATGACCTAATTAATATCTGGAGGGAGAGAAATCCTCTGCAAAATAATTTGACTTGGAGTTCAAATATTACCCATGGCATTCATTGTAGGTTCGTACATTTATATACCGCTATTAACAACAAAAAATGTGTGCTGGTCAAAGCTTCAAATGCTGTGGAAATATACATGTCAACATGTCCTGGTGACGTCATATAACAAAGATATAGTATACTGAGCTTTCCCTCACAGGAGCATTGCGCACCTTAGTTACCTCAAAGCAGTGAGTGCGTGATACCAGTAACACCTGTAATACAACCAAATTTGGAGAAATTTTCTTGCTGGCAAAAGCTTTACATTTTGGCCGTATAACGTCGACCGCTCTGTTGCCATATGTTGGACAGGTTTATCTGCCACAGGTTCACTAGTTGTATGATGGGACTAGATCGAAAGAGCTCTTGAGTAAGTTTTATGCAACTCTTTTTTTTCTTACCAAAAACTCGATAGTCAAGGTACTTCAGAGCCTCACATTTGTAACAATAACATTTAGTTCAGGCCTAATCATGGAAGTATTACCCTGACAAGTACCAGTACTGTAGTAGGGCAATACTTATATGGCCTAACATTAACAATGTGTTAGGTAGTAGGACCAACTATAAGCCTGGCCCGGCCCTGGCCCTGACCAAAAATGGTTAAACGAAGCCCAGTTCCCATGACCGTTGTTAATACTCCTACAATAGTAGTAGTACTAGTTGCATGGTGGTCTCATAATTGATACACTCAATGTTCTGATTCAAGATATCTAGGCCTATCAAGCCTCTAAACAACATCCCTGATAATATACTGTAGGTAGCACAGTTAGCCAGTTTGCTGATGATTGGCTTGTGTTTAGAAATTTGACAACCAAACGGACCAACTAATCCTTCATTCTGAGATGGAGGTTCAGCCTAATAGGGAAGGAAGCCTACATGGATATCCTGAGGTGCAGTGGCAGCACAAATGCAGTATAAGGGATATGACATATTAAGAGCACAACTCGCCATCACATATTTCAGCTTGTCTATCTTTGAGACCCAATCCTTCATCACAATTGTAAGCAAATAAAGGGAGCCTATTATGTGGTGGTGGTGGGAAAACTAAGGATTTGACCTATTTTGAGATTTATCATAGTTTACAGTATCATGGGTGACTGCAACAGGGTCTTTTGAGTCTTTGCGGTTTTGCGAGGCCATGAATTCAATCTGGCCTATGTAAAATATTGGAAATGGGGAAATGTAACGTCAATGTAAAATATCATGCACCTATCAATTGTAAGACAGACTCAACAACATCCGGAATGTTATGTCAAAGATGTAATTTTTGGGTATACATTGGGTGCATCCTTACATCAACCATGATGTGTGTCAATTGCAAACTAGTACTTACCACATCTTTATGTCTTGTACTACAGTTGTGCACATGTAATATGCATAGATAACGTAGATCTCGACCCTGCAGGAACATACGTCTAAAAGACCACATATCGCTTGTTTATTTTAAACTGAAAATTTTGAAAACTAAGACAGGCATGTAAGCAAAAATATGATGAGGGTCAAAGATGTGAAATGTTTTTTTAAATTTACTATCCCTGGATGCTGCAAGAGCTTTTAATGTCCAGCTTAATTTTGGACATTGAAGCACATATCCAAGAGGTCGAAGGGTGCCTCATAAAATCGATAGGTGGTATTTAACGAAGATATGCAGAATGTATGAATGGATAAAGCAGACGACTGGCTCACAGCATCCACTCTACAACTAACATCACCTTCTAATCAATTAATTAAGAACTCTAGGGTTAAGGTCTTTATCAAACAAGTTGCATGTATGGAACTTACTAAAATACTACTAAAGAGCCTGAAGAAAACTTCCACTAGTAAAGAAGTACCTTAATTGGGATGCACTCCAATGCACCTCAAAATGTGAAGAGAAATAAAGACAATGGTTTCTACGGCAGGACTGTAAAGAGGCAATTCCTAACTGGAGATGTAATTATTTGTATTTAACAGTACAATTGCCATTGAAGAAATTTGACAACGGTTTCTCCTGAAGTTACCAGCAGATGACTATAATGGGATCCATTTATCTCAAAGAAATAGAATGATGGTGGATCTTTCAGAAAATTGTAAGTAGCATTTAATTTACATCTTGTATATTTTTATGTCAATATCAAATTATTTTTTAAGGATGGATAATTAATCAATCAAGCTCATTAACTGAGTTATTAACCCTATGGTGTTTGTTTGCACATTGTCAGACATGTTATTGCATGTTTTTATATAATATTTGATGGTTTGTCTGCCTTCTATTTGTGATAATTCTGGATCCTTCATATGTACTCAAAAGGTGCTTTGGGAAAACCCACTAATCCTAAATGTATTTCAATGTCCATTAAATTTGTATATCCTTGACCAGTTACAGAGAATTAGTGGTATTTGGCGAAGGCATGGCGTATCAGTTTAGAGTATCCTCCTCACATTTTGAAATAGCTGCTTTCAGTGTTTTAGACAGTACTTCTGTGTAGTTTGTATTTACAGTATGGTTTGAAAATCAGGGTTTGATCAACTTTGAAACACCCTCTTTATATAATACTGGCACTGCAGTTGTGAATGGAATGCCTTCATCACCCTCAGTATTTGAGGAAGTGATCAAAGGCTAAAAATACACATGTGTCCACTAGTAGGAAAGTGAGCTACAATAGCACATGTACTGTGTTATTCTCTGAGCAACCATCAAACGAGAATGTATAGTACCGTCTGATGTTCATCTAGGATCATGACATCAATTGCATTTAAAATGTTGAAATGCTTAATAAAATATGTTAAAGAAATTATGCAAAAATGTCATATTTCTTGTTGGTTCTAAGTCCTACCAGCTTTTCACTTACTGATCCAGTGACTCCATTCCTAGAAGGAAGAGTGTCAGTATAAACTGAAAGATGAAGAACATATTGCCTTTATGTAGACCCCTACCCTCTTACATGAAAAATTTCATTGCTCATATTGCTAATTTTTATCCTTTTTTTGTATTACCAACAGGTTCCTTTAGGTGGAAGTGAACAACACCAGCTATGGAGATACAAGGCTGATGGAGAGCAAGTCAACAACCAATATAAATGGTGAGCAGTGAAGATTTCAGTAGGTGCTCTCTCAATTATAATCAGTTGAAGGGTACTATAATTAAGAATGGTAGGCAAAGATTGCTGAAGTGTGTAGAAGTTAGCTGATCACACAGAAAACTGAAAATTTACGTCAGTTTCAATTGTTATGTATTTGTATATCAAAAAATAAATCGCCCATTGACAATTATTGGTAAAATGTTGCATTTTTGTGAAGTATTAACGTTGCAATCACAGTTGTGTAGACTGTTGCATCATAACAAGCAATTTACTACAATTGACATTTGTTGTGTGTACTAGTGTATGAATTAGTCCTTATCTAACATGATGACTTGTTTGTGCCAATAATGCTACAAGAGTTTCATTTCTTTGGAACAAGCTGCTTTAATGGTCATCCAATACACCATACCATATCCTCATTGTGCCACCTATGGTATAATTGTGTATTTATCAATGAGTGTATTTATTTTCATTATACAGCTCTGATTTGTCTTGGTTCAATGGAAGAAGCAGAGAAGTTATTCCCATCCGTATCCGTTTGAACATTGTCACCGGTAAAAGAAGACAAAAACGACGAAAGACGATCACAGTGGTTTGGACCGTGTATTAACCAAACCAAATACGCTGGAAACAAGAATGTTTACAGTTCTGGTGCATGTTCTCTATTAGTAGACATGACCAACATCTGCCATTCACACATTAGCAAATAATGTGAGATCTGTAACATAACATCATAGAGATGAATATTTACAATTGAAGACAATTACAATATTCACAATTTTACATTGCATTTATACTAATGGTGAACCTGGACATTTGCAGTAGAGGTATATAAGTTTTACTTAAAATGGAAGGATATAAAAAGACAATAATTGTACGCTCCTTGAATACATATAGCAATCAAGACTACAAATGACCATAAAACGCACGCTTATAAGAACGGAAAATAGTAACCCTATATAATTGCAGGAACACACAGTAAACAGACTTTGATACGCAGGAACACAAAGTAGCCTGTTAAACTTTTGATGTCTCTCGCCCCTCTGTGTACGCAGCTTCAAGCAAAGAGACCTCGTTTAGGTCCAACCTGGTACTTGATCTGATCATAGGGTAAAGGATTGAATACCTCTCTATTTATCATTGGAATGAAAGTATGTGCATATTTCATAGATATCCACATTGTCGTGCTCGGTCAGAATAATGTGCAAATAGAAAACTTCCACTCAGGTGTCAGGTAACCAAAGGTTAGTTGTAAAGAAAGTCCCATAACCATAAACAAAATTGTACAGCTGTATATGTAGGAATTACCACCTCAGTATCAGCATGGAAAGGACCAAATAAGTGATATCTCCTGCTGCTAATACACAGAAAACATCAAAGTCACTCGAAGCCCTCCAACGCATGTCAGTAGCAGTCTTGTGTAAGCATGTTTATGTAAAACATGATGCATTAATTGAGTTTCATAGGCTGCAATGTATTGACCGTTCTGTGCAGCGTCATAAAATCATGAATGAATAAAGTTCTAGTATGATATTACATTTTTTTGCAAGGTCACTACATCTTAATTTGGCATCATTGCCGTTGCAATTATTTCTTTGATATTGATTTGGCTTGTGTTTATTTGTAGAAGAAATTTTATTTTTCATGGCCTTGTGTCAGTTTTGAATGTGCATGATTAAGGTAGTTTGGCTTTGGTTAGAGTTTGATACTTACTAAAACAACCAAAGTTATGTAACATTGAGCTCATACAGATCATATGCCTATATTGTAGTGTGTATAATATGCTAGCTGTATACTTCTGTATCTTTTCATGTGTAAGCATTCAGTTATATTTTGCTCGTGTCCCTGCATTTAATGTATGGATCATGTTTCAAATTAAAATAATGATATGCAATGCCAGTAGGTCTTGTCCATTGGTTTATATGGAAAAAATGGAACTGTTAGCATGCTAAATTTGGGCTAATACAGCAGACCTTTAAGCAGTCTGTACTCTGTAGACTCATTTTACATTGCCTTTGGAATTGAATTTAAGAGGATGGCATGTAACTATACAGTTGAGGTCATAGTATATCATATTGTGTGGGGTTGCTATGTTAAACTTTTTGCACATTTAAATTAAAATGTATTTATCTTATCATGTACATAGTAACTTAAACATATTCAATATTCTAGGTGCAGTACTGACTGCTATCCATACGTTAACTATCAAAACTGTATTTTGTAATTTTAATTGAGATAGTTAGTTTGAGAGTAGTTTGAGATTGAGTGTAGGTTAAGATAATTACAATTTTTGAACAAACGATTACTTACATATATAAAACTAACAAAATCTTGTGCTTTGGTGGTGGCCAGAAAACATCAAAGACTAAAAACAAGTCATCAACAATAAATTGTTTGTAATTATGATTAATTTACTTGTCATTTTTGGGTTGATACAGTTAGTATTGTTGAATGGGACTCAATTGTACAGCCTTGGGGCCACGGATAAACAAAAATTCTCATATTCAACATGTACACAACATGAAGACATTAAGAAGTCATTTAGGGGCATCGCCATGCAGGTGTTGGTGTGACATACCCCCCACCCCACTTCTCCCATTCTCTCCATGGCGCGTGTATCAGTCGCCACCTTGATGAGTACGAAAAAGAAACGGAGATAAGAGATTGTGAGACTAAAACAGATAAATGAACAGTTTCAACGGCTATTCTATGTGTTTGGCTTGCGTCTCTCATGTGGAGTTCATGTTTCAAACTTCTACAAGAGTGCCTCATTTAGGACCGTTTTACATCCTGTCGATAACATGTTAAGCATGTGGACAATGCGTATATCATGTCGATTATCAAAAACAACAGACGTGAGCCATTTTATGACGTTGTTTGACGTCAATTCGCTCCCCCCCCCTTCCGAGGAATGTCTTCAAATACTTCCAAAAGAGAAATGTATCATAGTTCTCTTCAAGACGAATCCAACGGTGTTAGAAGAAATCTTATGTTTGGAAATATTGAATTACATTAAAGAAATAATTCTTGGGACAAGGCCCTAACTTTTTCGTACATATGTCTACATTATGAAGGCTATTTCGGGCCCCAAACACCTTACAGATTGGTGGACCACCGTTGCGGAAGGGCTGGCTCCTTCCCCGATGACCCCCCTCCCGATATACATACCAAAACAACACCTCAGTCGTGATGACTGATAACCAAAAAATGAATGTGTACTGTATATACGTTTAGAAGGCAGTTGTCTGTAATGTGGAAAGTTTCGGGGTTTGGGTGTGGATTAGGGGCTTACTGAAATTTAACATAGTGGTAGGGGCAACTAGTCCACAAACATAGCCGATCCAGACCACTTCCAGTACAGGAGTTCTATGGGGTTAAATTGTGGAAATGTCATATTTTTGTACGAAATCGCGAAAAATCGGGATAGTTGCAAAAGAAGTAATTATTGGTGTAAACTTCTCACACATACTAAATGGCGCAAATGACGTCATGGGATTAATTAAAGAGGAATTAAAGGGAAAAAATGAAAATACTTTAAAATAAAAGTTTCGATGGGAATTAACAATTATAAATGCTCGACATTTTTGCCAATATGTGCTTTTTACGATTGGTGCCACCAAACCAAGCTGGCGGCTGTCTTAATTTAACCCCAACCCCCTAATTATGACATTGTGGACAATCGTGACCTAATAATTTCCAATCGGGACCTGAGGTCCTTACATCAACTTTTTTTTTCGTCAGTCCCCACCCCACAAAACGTGTTGCCTCCCCTCACCAAAAATTTCAAAATACTCTGAAAAGTGCACCGAGGCGCGTGCAGTATGCCAAAGTCAAAAAAGTTAAACCAAATTGAACGGAAGTGACCAAAAAGTTAGGTTATGTAATATGTGCGTAAGTCCCGATTGGGGATTTCCAGGTCCCGAGTGTCCATTTTTTGGGTCTATCTCGAAAAATGGGGGTTCGAGGGGTGCAATATTTTGTCAAAGGGCTGAACTTATGTCACTGTACAACCACCCAGACTTCCGGTCATTTTGGGTCATATGACTATTTATCAGAGTCAAAAAATGCAAATGAATTAATGTCTTACCTTACCTTTTTATTTTCGGTAATGACTACCCTAGGGTTAAGGTCGAAAATCTTAACCTTTGACCTTTGACCTCCAAATTTCTTGTGCTTGTAAATGGTTGATAGGGCACTGACATATCCCAAGCAGAAGTTTCTATCGCTTCCGGTTTATGAGTTATAGGGGGTCAAAGGTCAAAAAGTTCCTTTTTTCACAAAAATGTTAAAAATCGTAAGAGTGACCGATTTTCACGAAAATTGCAACGATGACGTATGACGTCATAAGTAACAGTCACGTGGTAAACTTCGACGATGAGGTCATCGGGTCAAAGGTCAATCTGAGGTCAACAATTAAATTCATCGAAATTTCAAATTTTTTATTGGAGATGATAATTCGGACCACCAAATATGGTCAGAGGTTTTTTTTTTGACCTAAGGTTATACCAATCCATGATGGCGGCCACTCAAAGTTAACCCTAGGGTTAGCTAGGGTTAGCTTAGGGTTAGCATATTCGACTCCTGTGTTAACGCCAAATAGTTTTTCGCAATACAAGTTCATGTAGTGATGTAACTCGATGCGTAATATCACGTGATACCCTTAAACTTGTTACAAGTCGTTTACTCTGTCAATGAGGGCGCTTTTAAATTTTACCTATGGGTGCGTTTCTGAGAGCGGAGGAACAAGCTATCAACCTATAAGTCACACTGAAGACTTATCACGTCATGATGTACAAAATATGTGCCGTTTTTGTGGCCATTATGTTGTCACCGGAAGTGACCTCACCAAACGCAATATTATAGATTAATTAAAAAAGGAATCGATAATGGCCCTATAAATAACAGCAAAAATATTTCGCGTCATGTTACATTGACTCTGTGAGTTTAAATTTTTTTTTTTAATATTAGACAAAATGGCGGCGTTTCTCAAAAATTCATAAGAAATACTAAAAAAAATATTAAAAAACAACAAAAGACCGGAAGCAGCTAAATCAACGTTTATATAATGTCTTATTATTTTTTCCAACTTACTGTTGAATTTCAAGCAAATCGGGTTAAGTTTATTTTCCAGCCGAAAATAGCGCCACCATCTAATGACGTCATAAATTAGACCTTGCGCAAAATCAAGGAAAATATTTTTTTTCTGATAGATTTGGACATGCTGCATCCATTGGTGCTATTTTTGAAACGGTCAGACTTTTTCTTGCTGAGATATGGCTGATAAAAGGGTGAATTAATGTGAAAAGTGGGTCAATGTGACGTCACGCTACATCAATAGCGGGGACCTGGTGGGAAGGGACTTCCGGTAATAGAAGAACACAAATGGGGATATCCATCGATTATAACTTTGCCTGATATCGTTTCGACCTAAAGTGCTAAAAAAAATACTCAAATGTTGCCGTTGGCGAGGGCCGCCTTGTTTAGGGTTATTGGGGGCTATTACCGGTGAAAAACACCTATTTTTGGCGGGGCGTCGAAAACGTATAGACTATACACCATTACCGAAGATCAATGCAATCGTATGAGGTGTCTACCAGTAGCTACGACTCGTGTTTACCACATATAAAAAAATGAAAACGTCATATACCCTCAGTGGATAGAAGGGGGGCACTAAAAAAGGTACTTTTTTCATAGTTTTCAAAACAAAAACACCCATTTTTGGCACCCTTAGAAATTATATAGACAAAAGCTTTTTCCCGACCAGATAATTACACGTAATTTGTGAAAATAAAGGCAGGTGTCTCTTCTACTCAGCCTTAACTTGGGATGTCGATGGGTCGTTCAGATAGGACAGGAGGGGGTCAGAAAGAGGGGTTTTCCCCTATTTTGCACGTATTAAGAACACGTATTTCTACCGGGCATTTGGGACCCATATCTCCCAAAAGAAGGCAGATAAGGACCTGAGAGTTGCGGATTTGGGCTCCTAGGTATCGATCATCCCATGTGACGTCATTTGGGCGAGATCGATTTTTTTTTGGCCAATTTTGGCCAAAACTGCAAGTACACCTTATGTTTTTCTTAGGTGAAAATATTTTTTGTCGCAAAGACGGTAAATGCGTATCTTTTCTGGTAGTTCTCGACACGCTGATCACGATTCTGTTTTTTTTTGGAATTGGGTGTTATGTGGGGTGTGAGGGGCAATAAACCTAGGCAGGGAGGCAGGGACCCGAGTGGGTTGTCTCAAAAAACCCATATGTCTACAGTTTGAAGGCTAAAATCGTACACGTCAAGTCGGCTAAAAACAACATCGCAGACGATTTAAGAGAAATAAAAATCATGCAAGGTAAGATATTTTAAGGTGAATTGAATCATATTAAACCAAACATATTGCTGTAAAAAACCTTCCTGCAATAGCATTTGTCATATAATTGGCTGATTTGCTTAATTTCCTTACTGTTTTTTTTCTTTTCTTTATAACGAAGTATCATATCAGTTAACAAAATCTGACATGCAACTTTTGCTCTGAAAAAAAACAAGTGTTTTAATTTTTTATATCTTTGATAGGTATATAATGGAGCATGCCCTCTATATTCGAAAACTTATTGATGGCGGCCAACCAGGACATAAATCATAGACCTGTCATGTCTTGCGCGCGGGTTCGAATTACTATTATTAGCCCATGCACTGCTGAAGGACAGTATTTCATCGCCCTACATGGACTAAACGTGAGATACTTCTGAATCTGAAAATTCACGCCGGAAAAGTCCTGCTAGAGGGTATACACGCGAACCGAGCGCACATGGTAAACGTTTCCAAGGTTTATAGATAAAGAGCATAATTTACTGTTACTTAGCGTATAACGTGGTTATTGCCTAACAATAACATTAACAATAAAAAAATAACACTGTTACTAGCCTAGGCCTAATTGTTCAGCAGTCCAGACAGGATTAATGCTATGCTACCTTAATTAGGCCTAGCCTAACGGGTAACCATATATATATAGCTATAGTTGGGTGATGGGTCCTAAAGCTGAGGAATCAATTTGAATGACCAAGTGTGGTTTGTTTCTTTCTATAAGTAACTATATAGGCCTATATGCTAATTTAGTACAGTATGCTAGTACTACTAGTACTAGCAGGCTACTGGCACTGTATCACTAGAGAGTATATATAGTATGGTTGGCTCATAATTGAAACTTCAGGATTTTATCAACAATATCTATTATTTTAGGAAAAACCCAAAGCAGTCTTCTTATATGCGTTTTTCATGATGGATAGTTCCTGTTCCATTCCTGTTCCTATGCACCCTACAGTAGGTCTATGGTTCACGCAAATATGACCAAAGATGACTACATGCCATGTCAAATTCATTAATACTCTGAAATTTACAAAGTTGTCAAGAAGCTTTACTTTAACTTAATCCATCCATGCTGTTTGCTATATACGAAAATTTTGTACAAAATAATGATGCCCTGAGCCCCTTACCCCAGTACCCAATTAGAGGTACTAAATCAGTGCTACTAACATACTTTAACTCAATGTTACAAACGTGAAAGGCATGCAATATCGTGTATGCAGGGCCAGGTACTTTGCGTCATCCAAAAATCCCCCCCCAAAAAATATATATATGCTGATGTACATGTATACTGAAGGCCTACTACGAACATTTGATAGGCTGCATATATTGGCTATAGAGACAAAATTATGTAATCAGTAAAAATCTTTATTTTCTATGTTGGTTTGTGCTGACGGTAGAATGAAGCTGAAAGGTAGTCTGTGTTGGACCCAAATTATAGCACGCTGTAATTGCTAGTTCTAAGTTTTCAAAAATACTTTCCTGTTGGTATTTACCTTCAAAATTGTTCTCAGACATTCTAAACTCAGACATTCTAAATGAACACATAAGATGACTGACTAACCCAGTGCTCAAGGCAACTTTACCTAGGGTGGTTATAGCAATTTCTTAAGACTTTGTCTACAGTTGACCATATTTGAAAATCTAGCATATTTGGAGCTAATATAGAATAACTTTCAGCCTAGGCCCACATGCATAGTGGTGTCAATCCATTGGATATTTTGGATTGTCCCTGAAACATAAATACACTGTGAGACATCATTTCCAAATGATATCACTGCAGGTCAATATGAATAAATGATAGGTATTCCTTCTAGGTGCAAAATCTACTCAATCCAACCCACCTCCCTCCCTCCACACACACATACACCGGACACGCACGTCTGCTTTATATGAGGTCAAGACATTATTATTATTATTATAAACCTGTTATCTTGATTTATCCACAGCAAAATTTGAAAAATTCATTCTGACAGCAGCCAACTGATTGCATGAGAAATGGAAAGTGCTATGGTAATGATATTGTGCATTGGGAATTAATCATTTTAATGCTTGGAATCTCTGTGCAATTGCTGGTATATTTGTTTTTCATAGGCTAGTGCAATCAAACTAATTAAGCATTATTGAAAAACATCCACATATGCATGTTTACAATAAGTGCTTAATTAGTTTGATTGCACTAGCCTGTGTAAAGACACAACTAAGTTTGGTCACCAAAGCTATATATTTGAGATATGGTGTATG
Organism: Apostichopus leukothele; assembly: GCA_010014835.2. Taxonomy (NCBI): domain Eukaryota; kingdom Metazoa; phylum Echinodermata; class Holothuroidea; order Aspidochirotida; family Stichopodidae; genus Apostichopus; species Apostichopus leukothele. The sequence goes on from JAAAKB020265318.1 coordinate 16,613, forward strand.
TTCTTTATTGAAACTAGGATCCTTCCAAAGAGAATAAAAACAAACCAAAAAAGGCTTGATATTATCTAATTGTCAACTCCCTGATCTGAAGATATAGTCACCATGTAGCATTCATGCGAAAGATTACCCTGTTAAGACTTCAACTCTTAGCTGTTACACAAAAGTGTTTCCTCCTATCATACAAGCCTATGTTAGCACTCAATGTGAGTTTCGTTCGTACTTTACTAATTTCTAGGAACTTCCAGTTCCCTCCAAGAGGATGCGAGTTGAGGGCCCACGGAGCGCATCTGGATATAATGTTTTCTGCAAGGAGATAAGTGCAGATGAAGGTAAAATTGGAAGAAGTCATTTTGATTAATTACTATAGTCTTCATCAATTAATAGATGAAAGAGTTTCTTTCATCAATATCGAGTATGCACATATCCTGATGCTAAGAAGGGTTGTAAAACTTTCTGAATGCAGTGGTGATGTCTCTTTGACATGTCTCTTTGACATTTGATTGAAGAGAACCACCTCTCCCCCAATTACATGACAAGATAACGTTTTGTATCACTGCAGCTATTCAAGGACTATTTTTTTCAAAGGGTCTCAACTGTATGCCAATGTGTGATAGCTTTCACTAGCTTGAACTAAAAGTTATAGAATATGAATAAATTAATATATCATATGTAGCCAAAGATTGCAAAATTATAAACCCTCAAAACTCTAAAAGGATTTGGGACTTAACACTATGTATACATTGTTCTAATTCTGTCCCTTCTTAACCTTGTCCATTACAATCAATCATGGGACTTAGATGGAATGGTGTGGGGCAGGGTACTTGGGAGTAGAAGCCATGCAAGTATACATTGTACAGTTGTCACAATTATTGCTTCAAATTGCCTTCAATTCTTTACAGATATGAAGGTCCCCTCTCCATAAAGCTTTTGCTGAAAGATGGGCCAGTGTTGAAGAGGAGGACAGGGAGGACTTTGCCAGAAGGGCTGCTGCACTAGAGCTGAGTGAAGCAGACAAGGACAAGAAATGGAGGGCCAACATGAATAAGATGGTTCAACTAGTAAGATTTTTATCTTTAGTGATCTCTCTTTAAACTAAAATAGGTATGGGCATAACCCCAAATATTACAGACACAGAAAACATATTCTTGTCATTTTAGTTAGTGGACATATTTAAACAAAAAGGAGAAAAAAGTTTGGATAAGGCGGGATCAACTTTAAAATTAACAAAGAAATTAACTAAATTAACTAAAGTATAGAAGTTTCAACTGTGTCCCAAGACTTTTACTGCAGTAGCTTTCATGCATGAGTTGTGTTCCCTTTCGATATAGAATATAATTGCCAGTTTGAGAGCTAATCCCAGACTGACAGCATCAGGGTGTTTACCCTGCTTGACCTCATTCAGTGTCAACAGTATAACATATATCTGGGGTATCATGTTGTAAGCAATGGTCAATACAGCACTGTTAATTGGTTGCAATGTGAAAAAATATTACATTTTTATACCCGAACAGATTAACATTCAGAAGGAACTAAAGCCAAGTACTGAGGGTTCCTACAACAAACAGAAGTTATAGAAGGGTTTAGATCATGTAAGTAAGAAAAATCGGTTGGATGACATGCACAGCTACATGATTATCAAATTTGATTCAGCTTGATCCTGCTGATATATATATCACATAC
>JAAAKB020265529.1:0-10919 GCA_010014835.2 Apostichopus leukothele
AAAAATTCCATCTTAAATAAATAAAAACTTGTAAAGAGCTCAAAAGGCCGCAAGCCGTCCTTTTGAGTCCGTAAGGGGGGGGGGGGGTCATCCGCCCCCTGACTGTATGGACGCTCCGCCACTGCTGGGGTAGGGTGTACACTTGAACCCACCTTTATGGAGGTTCGGTTTGAACGATCCCAGGGCCACATATTCTCATGCATCCACCTCTGTGAGGGAGCGATGCGATGGTGACTTAACAAAAGCTGCAATTTCTTTGTCATATAAGTAGGTACCGTATACAATTGTTTGGTATTCCCAAGCAACTTTGGTATTTAGGGTCTGCAACTCTGTATGTTGCTACCGTAACGTGCGTTTACCGCAACATCTATATAAGCTAGTCTAACACAATCACAAATATTGACCTGAAAATTTTGGTGTGAAGGGAGATATGAAAGCATGCACCAGAAGCTTCTTAAAGCGGCCATATAGAGACTTAGGGTGAATACTCGAACGCGCAAGGTATGGTGACGTCTTGGTGATGTTCCCTGGCGACCAAGTACCGCACTCATGCAAGACCTTTAAGTTCCAGTCCAATTGGACTGAAACGTAGAGTGGGCAGTTGCATGGTTCTGTTCAGACCATACATCGGTTAGATATAGCTGCCCGAAAAGCAACCCGGCCCAATCGCTTTATTTCGTTTGAGGAACTGTGCTGGTTCTGGGAAATGTCAGGCTAAGTGCCACTGGGTGAGAGAATTTATGGGCGGGTGTAGTTGCGTGATTGACGTCTGCCTATCCGGAATGACTTCATCAAGACGTTTTACAGGGAGCCTTGGTCCGGAAACGAAAGTTGCAGACAAGTAGGCGAAGCCAGAGGTAATGAACACATCAGTCATGTCCCCGTGGGCCCGATTTCCCTGAAGCGGTACACAACTTTATAAGAGATTACAATAAATCACTTTCAATGTAAATTACTAAATATTTTTTACATCATAAGAAACGGACTTCATGGAGACATTTAGCGTCTCTAATGTTGCCATGTTAGTTATTAACTCCGAAGGAGAAGTAAAGAGCAAGTTGATCTATTCGACGATGCAGTTGATGTGTTTCTTTACTACATTCCCATGCATGTGGTGATCCAAAAGCTGTTACAACTGTGTAAAGATAACAGTTTTTATGTGTACCCTTTGGATATGAATGCAATTGTCAAATCTGTTTCAATTTGAATTAAACTGAACTGAACTAAACTACTAATTGAGAAACATTTATATTTCGCACCTATTTGTATACCGGGCTGTCTACATAAACAGTTATAACTAAATGAGGGGGTAAGAGATGAAAGCTCAAAAACCATGACTACCTTTGACCTTTGAACTTGGTATCGAAGCTTGTTTGGTTCACCGTACCACTGTACTCTCTACATATATGTACATGTTGATACGAGAGAGGGAGCCTAACACTCAGCCTAAGCTAGCAACACTTCAAGAGGAGGATTTACCGATAATGTGAGTGAAAAGCAACTGAGTTGTACGAGAAGTTTGTTATGACACTGTTGAAAATAATAGATGTACGCCTTTCATAGATTAGTTTCCGTTTTGCTTTAATTTCGTCAAAACGAGGGAAAATGTAAGCTCTAAAGTAAAAGATCTCCGTTAGGCCATAACATTAACACTGTAGGTATGCACTGTACTACAGTCTACAGTAGGCCTAACAACACTCATTAATAACTGTATTTGCGCCTAACTTCCTCCTACTCCTAGTGCACTGAAGCCTGACTAGTTATGATAGTACCTGCAAAGTTGTATTTCCTTAGCCTTATGGTTAGGCATATGATGTTGGAACCATGATCAGACAATAGACTAAGTAAGAAAGGAGTAAAGTAATGTTAATATTGTTAATATTATTATGGCTATGCCCTAACTAGCCTGGTATGGTAGAATAGGCCTACGGTAATAATACATGTCCCTAAATTCGCGTTCTGTGTTATATTTCAGCTATTTTGTGGAATTATGCAGCAAACTTCAACGCATGCGTGAAGTTAGGGAAAACGCACAATTACGGTATTCTACCATACTAACAGTAAGTGGTAGGACTAACTCAGTTCTAAAGTTAATAACTCAGGCCTAGGTCTAAGACTAAAGTAATGTTACTTTGTTACTGTTACTAGTTAGGCCAACTTAAGCACAGTCCTGGCTAACTAGGGCCTAGTGTGTAACATCGCAGTCAGTCATCATGTCACTCTCAAAGTTGACATTGAGGCTTGACCTGTCATGAACAATGAATGGCACTGTCATGTTTTTATCCCAAATATGAACAAACTGCAAAAAAAAAATGTATATGTAGGGCTACTTGGGTAAGCCTGATGTTAAGCTATGTCCAAACTTTACTCCAAAATTGTGAAGTTAAAACCACTTTCTATCAGTTCAGCCTATTCCAATCTAACGTTAACAACACCCACCTTAGCCAATTAGTTTAGGGCCTAGCTGGGCCAATACTTATTGGTTGTGACTAATTATCCATCATCAGTTGAATAAGCATGTTGTGCTTGCTTTTAACCTGATCACTGTCAGTGAACAGAGAGACTGATTAAGCCATAGAGGAAAGTATTTGTGTCTTAAGCATCACATCTAAGCAGTCATATGCATTATATGCAACTATCTTAGTTTTGTGTACATATTGTATACAAGACCAAGGAGAAAACCTCACAGAATTAAATATAATTGTCACTATTACTTGTAAACACTTTGGAGTGGGTATTGTCAGGGTGTTGAAGCTGACTCCAGTGTAGGAGGTCATGGAGTGTTCCGACAGAAATGGAGATCTCCAAGAAAAAAAAACAATTAAGATGTAAGATGGTACATGTTCTGATGCATATTTATGCTGCAAATAAGTTTTCTAATTAATTCTATGCAAGGTTGGGCTAATAACTACTTTATATGTGTTGGGGGATTGTTAATTACAGACATGTAAATAAGCACCAGTGCATTACTTACTGTATGTAACCAATGATCGGGTAGATGAGCAAGAGCACTATCCTAATTGAAACGACGATCAGGTGAACAGCTCCCACCATATTTACATTATATAGCAATACTATTGCTAGGCCAGCCTGAAATTAAGCCTAGCCTAGCCATCATAAACCTGCTAAGTGCCTAATGTTAGGCTCACGTTAGTTGCTTCTAGGCTAGACTAGCCTAGAGGCCTGTCTATCCTTTGCGCATAGGCCTAAGCCAATTGAAGGGTTAGCCTTCTGGCTTTTATCATGCATTTCATTGTGTACGCAGACTAGCCAACCATATTGATAGTTTCACTATATCATCCATCCAAGAAAAAACTTATCATTAAAATTGTGTGTAGCAGATTTCAGTTATACTTGCTTTGTTTCTCATGACATAGACACAGTGTTAGCAATAAGAAAATAAATCCAGGGCAGAATTCCCCTCGTATATACATATATATTATTATTTTTTTGGGGGGGGGGGGATTTGTAACATAAAGGGGGATTTGATATTTTTTATTCTCGGGAAGTATAACGTTCCGAAACCAACGTCATTTGAGGAAATAGTGAAGCAATTGTATTAAGTTTCTCAATTAATTCAAAATTGTTACCACTATATCTTTCTTTATCACTTCTCCATTTCATAAAGGCCTGTTCATACTCAAACTCACGGTAATGAGGACCCTCTACTGAATGAGGGTTGACTCTACGTAAGCACTAGTTTTGAAGCCTTTACTCCCGTTCCCAACAAAGTTTGAAGTATCATTCGATTTATCTAACTTACATGATGTGCAAAACATTTCACCATTTTCGTAAACTAGCCATAGCCAAAGAGGCAAACACTTTGTTTAAAATTTGTCAGTTTTCTTTCTTGTCAAAACTGTGGCGCTACTACTACCAGTACAACTACAAGTAGTACCAACGACCTTAGGTCTGCTTGCTGCGTTTCCATTACTACTAACATTTACCTTGTCTTTCACCGTCTTGTCTTCGTCTTCTCCGCCGCTGATGTTCGTGTTAGTAGTATTGTTATTAATGTTAGTTTGATTGCTAGGACTAACGTTAAACGTAACGAAAGTTTCCTTTAAAGTCGAAGCCTTACAATTACTTGTTTGTTCTGTTCTGTAAGTTCCCTTATCTATATATAATTTGACCTTTTGAAAAAGGAATATAAATCCTTGGAGGACATCCTAGATTATTCAATCAAACTATCTCACTTTTGTGATACATCGTACTTGGTCGGGAACTGTGCGCGAAGCTGTGCTGTACACAGTAAACCAACATGAGGAACATATTGCATAACTTATACATCCAATCAGATGCACTCTTCTTCATACACTCTTAAGCAGTGCTGTGAATGGTTTAATTGTAAGTTATAACTAGAAACTGATTTGGACTTATCGCAAGTTTGCAACCTATTGTATTAGCTATCAAGTAGTTTTTCTTGAAAGTCGTTAGGTTAGAGGTGAAAAAACTATGTTTGTCATACTTCTTTTCCAAACTTGTGGTTTAAGGCAACATACTATAGGGTTACTTAGGAGTATGTGATTGGCCATAGAAATAGTTTAAAAAAGGAGAAGCCACAATCCAGCTTAGCATTGTTGGTCCTTTGAAGTTGAGTTAAGTAAAATGCTACCCACCCTAAACTGTCTATGCGGCGTGCACACAAACGTTTTTGTTTCCTATTCATTTTTATTTATTTTATTTCTAAGCTTTGTTTTGTTCTAAGATGGATTGTCACCTGTTAAATTTTTTTCCCCACAAGGAAATGGTAGACTTGGTCTCACATATACTGTACACTGTACAGTGGTATGCCATGCAATAGAACAAACTTAAATTTACAACTGTCATACTTGAGGTACTGTACCTTTCTTCACAATTAAGGGAATAGAGATAGCTTTAACACTACACTTCGTAGAATATTGGAATGTTAAAGATAAACACTGACATGAAATAGTCGCAAAAAGTTCTATTCACAAAGTCGTTGGTATAACTTTTAGAAGGAGACATTTTTACAAATGTTTGAAAGAAGTTTTATCATGCTAATGTAGCAAAGTCAGCAGCAGAGGAATGTACAGTAAAAGCATGTATATAACTTAATACATCCCATTAAATGGAAGATTTTCAATTTACTGTATGCTGGATTCTTAGTCTTACAGTTTCTGCCCCAGAAATATAGAATGAAATTAAAGACTTGAAATTTTCTTTCGTTCATGTTATAAAAAAAATTGTATGCTGTTCTTCAGTAAGAAATATAAACAGAGTCTTTAAATTTCTTGAACTCTTGATCATGTACTGAAGACTACTAAGAAAAGCCAGATGTACTGCACATGGCTTTATGTTCTGTTAACAAATGTGTGTCTCTCACTGTTAACACTTGGGACAGATGCTCCACGCAGGTAAGAAGATACCATGTGATGCTGTAGTGGATGCTGCTATGTGACAGCTCCTTATTAATGTTCTATTCAACAACTTGATGAACATAACATTGACATGGCGACTGCTCACCTCCATACTGTAGAGTTTGTCATCAAGCCAGTCTACTGTATACATGCAATGTCAACAAGCCAGTCTACTGTATACATGCAAAGTCATTAAGCCAGTCTACTATATACATGCAAAGTCATTAAGCCAGTCTACTGTATACATGCAATGTCATCAAGCCAGTCTACTGTATACATGCAATGTCATCAAGCCAGTCTACTGTATACATGCAAAGTCATCAAGCCAGTCTACTGTATACATGCAATGTCATCAAGCCAGTCTACTGTATACATGCAATGTCCCAGAAATTCTTTTGAGTACGTCAGTGGCCTTGCGTCTCCTGAAATCCTCACTGATGACAATTTTTGTTGCACTTAGTCTTTGGTTTATGGTGCAAGTTGCACTGCGATGGCTAACAGTGTATTACATGTGTTAGAAGACACTCTCCAAGGTGTGCAATAAACTCATAGGGAGCCTAGTTAAATATAATGCACAGTGGTGAAATTTGGCTGAAGTTTGAACATGTCAGAAATTGTGTTGTCTATTTTAAATCCTGAGGCATTATGGCAACCAGTGTGGAAGTTGTACATGATATGTATATCCAGTCCATTTGCCAAACATCTTCATAATGTTTCGTTATGCTCTAGCTCTAAGTTTGGTAATTCTTGAAAAAGGGAGTAGTTTGGTTTTAATTGCAATAAGCTCTAAAACCCATAGTTGCAATCACTTAAATCTGGTTTGTTTGATACACAGTTCATACACTTTACTAGTCTTAGCCAAAGTAAGGTGATTCCATTTCTTTTGAGGTTCTAACTGTCAACATGCTTACTTGTTGAGGGTAATGAACTCATAGCAATACGCTCAAGTTACACTACAAGCAATGAAACGATCACGCGTCAGACAGACATACTCCTTTACACCAAAGTTCCGTTTACACTGATAAGATGATCCTACAAAGCTAAACTAGAACAGACAAGATGACTGTATTCACCTGCTAATCCTTAACATCTCAGTTTTACAATGAATCTTAACACTTTATCTATTGGCATTTGGCTTTCAAGATATTAATAATCGAGAGTCATATATAGTTAGAGAAAGCAAGCACTAAACGCATTAATATCGTAACAGGTTTTCAATTAATTGCGTAATGCTGCTGTTGTACTGTACAGAGTGTTGATGGTTATCTCAGTCAGAATACTTTTTGTCACTGATATGTTTCAAACTCCTTAACTCTTAAATTAACTGAAATACGTCAGGCCCTCTAACTTTTACACATCTCTTTACAGAAACCACTGAACTTCCACAACAGGTCCCCAATCAATGAAAATTTTAAGCAATAAACAAGTTGTTTTAAATTTTTAAAATATTTAAAGGGATACCTTCCCAGCTGGAGTTTGATTAAAGTTTGAGTAACTTTCACTTGAGTATTTTCATGTTGCGAGTTGAAGCAACTGTTTTGGCACAGCTTAGTTACAAGAACAATTTAAAAGAGAAACTCTTAAATTGCCAAGTATTTACAAGGGGTTAGTAAGACAGATGTTCATGATCTTGAACATACTGCTTTAAAGTGTGACCTAAACATTATTACCCAAATAGACAATTTCAGAGCCATTTATTTGTAGTTGTTTGTTGATAATCAAGTTCATTGCAACTCTATATGTTATTGTTTACATTAGCAATATACAGAGCATGTTTTCACATCTTGAAGGCTTAGTTGCACATAGTGGTTTGCCATCCTTTAAATTCATTTTCAAATCCATTGTTGCTTTGAATGCTGTAAAACTGAATGCAGTTACTGTACAGTACCTTTTGTTGTTCTATGGAACTTGGTTTCTAATTGGATGAACAAATACATATGGAGCCCCTCAAATTATTCTGTGCAAGTTTACTCACCATTGAGTGTCGATATGTGTTGTGAATGGGTTTATACGTAGTTAGTCCTTGTACAGTACATAGCAATTTCATATCAACCAGGATAATAGTGAGTTTGTAGTTCCAACTCAACTTCCTGGACATAAACGTTCCATAAGTTAATGCGTGCATCATTCTATTGCACTTGAAACATTTCGTAACAGGGTATTATATTTTGTTGGTACATAGTAAGTATTCTCTGTAAACTTAACACATCGTTTAATATCCTTGTAGTGTTATACTGTACGTACAGTCTCAGTGTTGCAGTTAATATGGCCGTCAGTGCATAGCAGCCGAGTGTTTATTCTGCAGCAGATCATGGTTAGTCTCCAGCCACTTATCTTTGCATTAATGGACCAACCTTGAAGTATGCTTTATCTTGATAGAAACATTTACATGCCATTACCTGCAGATTTTTCTTACTTGCACAAATATCTTTATAAGCTTTAATGCCATCCTCCGGTGTGTTTTGACCTAATATGTTTACAATAATTGTAAACAGTCAGAAAGACTTTGCATTAAATCTGTGTGTAGGAAAGAGTTTTTTTTCCCCTTCCGACAGTCATGTTATTCTTGTTTAATTTTATTTATGATTCAATAATTTCACTAGATGTTGGAGTCACAGCAACAGTTGGTTATTATAAATTCTCATTCTTTCACACTCTTTTCAGTATGATAATCCATTTTTCCAGGAAATTGCAAGTTAAAACCAAAAACCTGGAAATATGATTCTTTCAATGTTTTAGCTCTACGAAGTACTTGGAAAATATGAGATTCATTGTGAAATTTGGCAAATGTTTTTCTCAGCTTTGTGTTAACTTTAATTCATGAATAGCAAAGTTTTCAGTTCTAACTCAGGTAGAAATAATGAATATTTTAACAGCTATTTTTGGGAAAGATTCATTTACATCCTTTATCAATGCCAAGCACAAATATATCCAGTTCTATATCTGAAAGACAGCTTTGATATTTAGTTGTTTAATACACCACTATGGCACTATCCACAACTAAAGCAAGTAAGTTTTCATCGATTTGTTGTTTCCTTTTAAAGGGGAGGCCATTTGAGCTGTAAGAAAAAAAAGCATAGGAACATTACCCAAAGAAAAATCTGTGATGGAATTCACAAATCTACACTGTGAATTGAGATTTAGTAGAACAATATTTAAATGGTTAGGAAAGCCCCTATATGACTATTATATCTGTGATGGTGTGAATTGACTCACATTCATCACCCTTCATACACAGCTGTTTGAAACTCATCTGCAACACTATCAGCATTACAGCATCTCACATCACAGTCTCTCTGTTTGTCAAATTTATTTCATATGAGTCTTTTACTTTATTAGTCACCATGCTTGCATGTACTGTAGATCTCTATCCTTGGTTGTGTAGGGTTTCAGCACTATATATACATACCATTATGTATATATAGCTGAAATCTTACACAATCTTGTGAAATTTACACAACATTTATGAATGTTTTGTATTCCTGATCTGATTCATCCAATTGTGAAGTAAAAATTGGCTGCAAAGTTATGAAGAAAGAGAGTATATTTTGTTGTAAACATACAGTCTCTGAACTTTAATGTACATTTATCTGAATACAAACCTGTATATTATTTTACATACATTTCTCATCAATTTCTTGACTAGTCAGTCGTAACAAGGGATTACAATCTTCCTAATTTCTACCTACCATATTCTTTGCCTTTGCCCTGGCCTTTGCTGTGGATTCATTTTAATAGTGATTGTTGGCAATATTTGTTTTCAAAATTTCGGTTCAACTTCCCAGAAAGAGTTCATAATGTAATATAGATGAAAGCCAATCATCTGAGGAACTATTGTAACCCTCCCCCCCCCCCCTAAAAAAAAAAACTGCTTCTCTAGTTTTGTCTCTTTAGTATCTCCTCTTTGCTTCTGATAATGTAACTTACATTATTTCACCTTCTTTGTAATGTCAGAAAAAAGATTTCTTTTGCAATAAAAAAAAAATCCCAGATGTATTTGCTTTAGTTATGATTTCAGCTAAATTGCTAATTTTTCTAGATGCCACCATGCCGTTTATGGCTTGTAAAGTGACACAAAGTGAGAACTATCCATCCTAACTATATGTTTACTTTATCGCCTAAAAGCATTGAAGCTAACTTTACTGTCCAAATGGGTTGTAAATTGTATACATTTTGCCATATAGCAAATTGTGAAATACCCAGTCCATTAAGTTTCTACTATGGATGTGTAGTACTGTATATTCCATAACAGTGACTAAACAGAAATTCACAAAGTAATACAGTAGTCTGGCAGCAGCCGTAATCTAATTGAGATTCCCTAATACACTATAATATATGGCAAGTATGGCAAGTCTAAGAGTAAGGACTTTGTAAATGTATGCATGGAATTGATGTGGGTGCATTCATGTCGGAGGCACCAAGCTTCTCTGGACATGATACTGTAGTCTGTCACTTTTGTGATGTTAATAATCAGACCAGTTGCTTATTACTTTTAATTTTTTCAATCACTTAATAGACAAGGAGACTCTCCATTTACTCTATACAATCTTTATGAATGGTATTTCTGAGAGTGAGACAGTTTCAGTCGTTTTTATACGGAATCTATTTTTCTACTTTTTACTTCTTCGAATTGCAGATATTAATACCTGGCCAGATTGAGCTGCGCCCGGTCGTAGAGTGTACTTCAATGTCCAAGTTGTAAAAAAAGAAATCTTCCCCGAAGATTTTTATTCGCAAATTAATTTGATATCCCATGTGCACTTAAATTACAAACTTCTACAACTCTTCCCATACTTAGAGAAGGAGACTGTGAAGTAATCGGATGTCTTTCTCCACATATAAAGACTGACTTGTTAGTGTCACAAAAACATGTTGAACACCTATAACAAAGAGTCAGTTTCTTTTCAAACTAAATATTCATATGTAGAGTACAAGCACTGAATGCTTACAGAACTTTGATAGCAGAATATAAACAGTCTGTGTTTTCATTGCAATTATAACACCAAAACTTGTTTATTTTGTATCATGTGCTTGTTGGGAATGTTTATCTTATAACAGTAGGTAGCCATTCCTAACATTTACTCACAGCTAATAATAACATAGACAGTGGTCCAAGTTTATTTGAGAACACTCATTGGCACTTTAATCTGTTTGTAAAATTGTAAATTGAAAACAAATGATTTAATGCTTTAGAATTTTGAAAGGCAGGTTTTCTTCCAGGTACATTCAACAGTTTTCCCAATCTTTCAAATTGTGAAACAAATTTAGTTTTCAGAGCTAAAATTGATAATTGGATTATAGTCAAGAATACATGATTACTCTCCAGTGTGACTGCTTTGTGTCATAATCAAAATTTCCTATTAGGCGAACAAAAACTTAAATCACACATGGAAAGAAATTGTTAATATGTTACGTCAGTTGGTGTATATTAGAATTAAACTTGTTGGTGGGGGGGGGGGGGGGGGGATTTAAGGGATACTAAACTTTTTTTCCCCCCCCTTTTTCGGTGGAAAACTTTATTAATTGTGTTGTAGTTGT
>JAAAKB020265636.1:0-18261 GCA_010014835.2 Apostichopus leukothele
CAATGCGTATACCCCTCTCCACCTTGTCCAAGAGAAAAAACTTAATGTGTATAAAAACACTAACATTAGAAACAACAAACAACAAAATGGTGGTAGGCAACCTCAAAAGTGGTTTTAACACGGCCCGCTGATTAATGAAGTTTGCTTCACCCATACACATTGATTACTCTGCACTCAAGAGGGTTAGCAGTGTATGGAACTGTTTTTATGGTGATGGGTTGTCTGTTCCTCTTCATAGAAATTTTTATGAACAAAATCCATTTCTAAAGTTCCCCTCAATCTTGATATCGCAGTGGATAGCATCAGGATATATCTGTGTCTAAAGGAAATGGAAATACCTATTTTAAGGCTAAGTGGTGGCTTATTTCTTTTTGCTTTGGTAGGATTTTTTTTCCCTAAATCATTGCACTGTGTGGATGTCCTCAACTTCTAAGTGTCTGGTTCATGTTTGATATCTATTCTCTTCATTGAAGGTTCGACTCATGGACCAAAGGCGGTGCATCGATTCTATGGGTAGACGAGATGGGGGTCAATTAGGGGTCAGTTACTGTCACGGTGCCGGCGGTAATCAGCTCTTTAAGTTGACAATGGATGGACAGTTCCGAGTGAATGAACAGTGTGCATTTGAAAAGTCCTCTGAAATACATCTACGAAGATGCGATAAAGATGAACAGTATCACTGGGATTACAATAAGGTTAGTACTAACGATAAAGATGAACAGTATCACTGGGATTACAAAAAGGTTAGTACTAAACGATAAAGATGCACAGTATCACTGGGATTACAATAAGGTTAGTACTAAACGATAAAGATGAACAGTATCACTGGGATTACAATAAGGTTAGTACTAAACGATAAAGATGCACAGTATCACTGGGATTACAAAAAGGTTCGTTAGTACCATTAATACCATTGGTACCATTAGTACCATTAATACCATTGGTACCATTGGTACCATTGGTACCATTGGTACCATTGGTACCATTGGTACCATTAGTACCTTTGTTGCCTTTAAGTACCTTGCTTTCATCCTCTTACCATTAGCTGACACTCTCTCAATAGCTCCCCGAAGTAGACAAAAACTTTTCCTTCATGAATGAATGGGGCTCGCCAGCATTCTTGTTGAGGGCGCTGTCATACATGTCCTACTGTGCATGATCTGTAGTGCCTAAAAGTCTCTGAATCAAATTAACATGATTGTGTGAAAGTGCACACAAGTATGCCAACACGCCGGCATGTTTGGTTAGGGCCAATGTAAGAAAAAAGCACAAGGTGCTGAAAACAGCTTGTTAGATTGCAGATCCCGAACGATATTTCTTGAGTAACTTCAAACAAAGTTATGTTGATCAAACTATTGGTGCCTCTAGGCTACTGCTGGTGATTCAGTGTCAACTGAACTAAAACTGACAGTAACATCTTGGCATGTTTCATGAAACTTGGATATGACAGCTCCCCCCCCCCCCCCCCCCCCCTTGATTTTGTTCCTTACCAGAGAGCCACATGAGTCATGCATGAAAATGTCTGAATATTACATTGCTTGATTTGACAGGTTGGATAATTTCCTTTATTATAATTTTTTGGCAGGAAACAAGTGCAATATTCCTCACAGATACCAACCGCTGTATCGAAGTAAACAAGAACATTTTAACGATGGTTCCGTGTGACACAACGAAAACGTCACAGAAATGGGACTTCACGTACGAGAATCTGTTCATAGCTAAAATGAATCAGAACAGATGAAGGATTCACACAGCGAGTGAAGAGTCAAACGTCCGTTCCGTACACGGCACAGGGGAGTTTTATCCAGAGTGAGAGACAAGACGGAGGCTGAAAATGTGATCAGTTCGAGAGAGCAGGAGTAGACCATCTGTAATTAAGAGAGTGAAAATCAGCTTCCGAACGTTGGATTATATCAATGAAATATATGTCAAAGAGAGAGAGAGAGAGAGAGAGAGAGAGAGAAAGAGTGAATTTTTTATGATGTTTTGTTCTGGTTTGAAATAATGTGATTATATCAACTCAGATGTTTACAGTAGTTTTTATTACTATACTACTCACTCTGTAATATCCTGTTTCTTTAACTAGGAGAGCTTAAAAGAATCCCCAGTGATGGGAACTAATACCAAAATGGAAGGGAAGTGTGTAGTTGGACCGAAAGAAGGTACAAATATGTCACCAATTTATGGAATTCTTGAATTTTGGAGTGAGATATTATGGAGGTTGTTTTTGTAGTTAGCAGGTCGTGTAGAACTTAAAGAAGATGATTATTAAAGAAAACTGTTAAAACTTACAAAACGAGAGATACTTTTGTTTTAGACTAAAAGCAAAATGTATAGTGCACAACAGTGCGAAACAGTGCAAATTTGCACAATAGTGCAAAACGTGCACAACAGTACAACAGGTCTTTCGTAGGAAAACAGAGCAGCATGGGCCAATTTGGCTTGGAAGGCAAATTTTTCAACAGAATAAAGCCACCTCTTGTGTGTTGGTTTTTGCAGAATTTTGTACAGTTGTTAGCAAGAATTGATAGTTTTACATATTGGGAGTGCATGAAGTAGTACACAAGTAAAATGTTTCATTTTTAATCCAAGAAATCACAGACATAAATTTTAACTCTGCTGATGCTAAATTAGGGAAGTTATATAACATTCTTCTGTTTAGTACCTATTCTATGATTAGATATTCTTCAGTAGATTATTTCTATAAAATCTTATTTAGGTACTTTTGATTGGGATGCTGCACTGTTTAATAATTGAAAATGGATCCCATTTTGAAGGGTTCTTTAATGGTACTCTGAGGAAACTTAATTTACTTTCACAAATATTTTTTAAAAATGATAAACGAGTTTAATTATTGTATAGCATTCAGATTTGTTCCAATTTGCATAAATCTGGTGCGGTTAGGTAACCTGATATTAAGAAGTCTTCCTAGAAATGTGTTTTGAAGAATTTCTACTATTTCAGAGTAGGTGCAGTTGTTTTGTGATATTAAATAAGGCACATTAAGCATAGGCATACCTGTCAGTATAATGTAACATCCATATGGAATACACCATCAGAACATCCCAGTATGTATTAGGTGAGACGTCTGCCCATCAGAACATCCCAGTTTGATTAGGTGAGACCTCTGCCCATCAGAACATTCAGTACTTATTAGGTGAGACGTCTGTCCATCAGAACATCCCAGTACTAATTAGGTGAGACGTCTGCCCATCAGAACATCCCAGTACTTATTCGGTGAGACGTCTGCCCATCAGAACATCCCAGTACTTATTAGATGAGACGTCTGCCCATCAGAACATCCCAGTACGTATTAGGTGAGACCTCTGCCCATCAGAAACATCCCAGTACTTATTAGGTGAGACGTCTGTCCATAACATCCCAGTACGTATTAGTTGAGACGTCTGTCCATCAGAAACATCCCAGTTCTATCAATGCTTTTTTTTATTATATTTAGAACCTTGCCAAATAAATCCCTTATTTACGCATCACACAATGACCTGTGTAGGTAAATTTTTCATTTTTTCTTTGTTTTTTAAAATTAATTTGACATTCTCTTCATAGTTACTTTTCTATTTTGCAGCAGGTATTCTAGAAACATGGAACAAATCACTTAAGCATGTTGGTGTGTGTCTGCATTAATGATAACATTCATATGAAATGTTATTACCTATGTGCCATTCTCTCGATGGTTTCATAATTGTGTGCAAGTTCCCAGAGTCCGTTGATGAATGAGACTAGCATATCGCAGGTCATTCACAAACACACACACACGCACACACACGTACCAGCCTTCAATTTTTCTAGTCATATATTTTTTTGTATTATTTTGCAAGAAAACCTGATATAGCTGTCATATTGCATCATTTAGTTATTATACTTTCAGCTAAATTTTGAAGCTGTATGGTAAAATGTGCTGCTTTTTCATTTAATCTTCTGTTAAACAACCTATGTTAGTTTTGGAAATGGAAGTTTGAAATGGCGTAGTTACCTTGAAGCATTGTTTTCAATTTTTATTCATATGGATCAGTACGTGTTTTACACCCATAGAGTAGTTAGATTTTCATAAACCTCGCTCACGTACAAAATGTTATAGACCGTTTGAGGGAAACAGTAGAAATACTTTCATAACCTCAAGATTGCTAAAAGCAATTTTTTTCTGTGTGTCAACTAAAAATCAAAGAAGATATCTTCTCAGTTGGAAGTGATGCTGTTTAAAGTTGGAACTCTCAAATGTTTTCATTAAATAAATCATTAAGTTCTTTCAAATTGACATTGACTTTGTGTGAACAATCAAACAGTGCGAAGATGGAACTCTATTGATCCAATCTCTTGTAATAGGGGGCCAAAGCCCAAGACAAAGGCATAGCTGTACAGAAAACGGCACAAAGGTATTAATGAGTTCTAAAATTCCTGTTCGGTAGGACATAAATTTAACTTGAATAAGGAGATAAAAAAGGATTACTCACAACCAGTAGGGATATTTTGTTGTTGAAATTATTTGTGATCTTATTTGTGGTAATCAAAGGATCAGAAATGCAAATTTGTAAGCAAATAAAATGTGCTTAATTAAAATTGTTCCAATTTAATTCTTAACCCAAATATGCTTATTTCTTCTTACCCTTTTTTTTGGTTTCTTTTGAAATAATACTTTTCATATTTTAATTGACATGCTCCTCTTTATAATAAAATCTTAAAAACTACCAGAAATTCAATTGTGTAAGCAAATAAGATGTGCTTAATTAAAAATTGTTCCAATTTATTTCTTAACCCAAATATGCTTATTTCTTCTTAGCCTTTTTTTTGTTTCTCGTGAAATAATACTTTTCATATTTTTAATTTACATGCTCCTCTTTATAATAAAATCTTCAAAACTATCAGAAATTCAATTGTGTAAGCAAATAAGATGTGCTTAATTAAAATTGTTCCATGTTAATTTTTAACCCTAATATGCTTCTTTCTTCTTACCTTTTTTGTTGTTTTTTCGTTTGAAATGATACTTTTCTTATTTTACATGTTTACATTTACATATTTCTCTTTATAATGAAATCTTAAGAAAGTATTTTTAATTTTCTAGTGCATGTTTTTTATAAGAACTGTAAGAGGCTAGAATTATTTGAATAGAAATAATGTTATTATAAACTCATGTAACTGAGGTGGTTTAGTTTGCCTTAACTGGAATGATCATCACACAAAGAAACATTGTACAACGAACAAAATTAATTAAACGTGTGATTGAATCAGCTGTTTGTTCATCAATTTCAGGCAATTTGATGAAAAGATACAATCGGTCAAATTAATGGAACCATATCAAATATTTCATCAAATACATAAAGAGAGCTATCCATAAATTTTCATTCATGTTGAAATTTTGTTTATTAACTGAAAGACAACTTTTAATTGTTAATTACAAACAACTCTCATATTTAGTGGAGTTTATTATCAAATGCTAGCATTACAAAAAATATTTAACTTTAAATATTTAACAGAAATAGCTGTTTCTAATTAGTGTGAGATGTTATTTTCTCTTCACATAATCAGTTTCATTCTCATCTTTGCCTTTTTGTTTTAATTTTTTCCAAACTTAAACAATATTCATATTATAGCTATTAATTAACCAATAAAACAAAACCCAAAACTTTCTTACCACCCCCCCCTCTATTTACTATTCATTCCATGTTTAACCAATGTATGCTTTATAATTTATGTCATTATTTTATCATTTCATCAAAGTACTTCACCAATAACAATTCATGACATCTCAATTCCACGTAAATGAGATTGCGATGGATCAATGTTTATCAGTGCTCTAATATCTTATATGTATTTTTGAGTATTTTTCGCTTGAAATAATTTTGTTTAAGAAAAAAATGAAAAGAAACGATTATTACGGCGATGGTTGAATTGCCTTAGCCGTAATTGGTTACATAATTTACCATGGCCCTTTCCAGTCCAGTGCAAAGCCCAGACCGAAATATTTAAGGTATTGCTACTTTCTTGTTATCTGCAAATCATAGTTTTAAACAATCTTTAAGTTACAAATATTTTATTCTGTTTAGTAAGCTGTAACAGAGTGAAAATGATGAACAGACTCGTTGGCAACATTTCAAGCTATGTTTTGGAGAGACAATCAGTAAACACATTTTTATGAAAATTAAACCTGCTGACATTTTTGAAGCACTTTTGAGAAAGCATTACAGCAAATGTCATTACATTAGGTCAGGTCAGTGTGTGTAGGGCAAATTAATTTAGAGAAGAAAAAGCCAGAAACTAGAAGGAAACCAAAACAAATAAAATATGAAGGCAGCCTTCTTTTGTTTTGACTAGAAAAACTTAAAACTACTATATCCATACCAACTTTCATCTCCTTCATTTATTAGGTGAATGATTGTATTTAGGGTCTGATTGATTTTATGGGTTGTCCAGCAGTTTGAGTTTTCAGTATTTATTTAGACATGAATCAAACCTCTTCCTTGAGGCTGTCTGTGTGATAACAAGTGTGTTTATGATATAAGAAACACACTCATATCTCACTTTATAGATTATATAATTATTTTGGTTCAATCATAAAATTAATCTTTTGTGTTATTCATTGTAAATCAAACTTTCATGAAGATATTAAACAACTCTTTCCTTCTTCTTTTTTTGTGAAATACGAAAATAAATATTTGATGAAGAAAATTGATGTGAGAGAAATAGATATTTCATGTTGTATGTATTTCAATCAGACTAAAATGAAAAAGAACAAACACTGGAATTTGATGTTATTTTCCCTTCCTTGCCACGGAGTACGTGCTGTCATATGATGGACTGTGTTTGTGTATGTCTGTGCATGTTAATATGATGACTATCTTACAAAACAAATTAGGATGTCTTGGGTAGTATACCTGTGATTGTGGCCTTTGAAGTGGGTTGTTATGCAATGTATAGTTATATCAGGCAGTCATGACTTGAACAAATTGATCTATTTTACCTTTTTGCTAAATTCATATAAAATGTGAAACACATTACTTTTTGCATATCAAAAGCAACATGTGAATATTTATAAGTGTTCTACGACATCTTCAGCCTACCCCCACCCCTCCCCCTCTCTTAACACACCACTTCTTCTCTTCTCCATTGCATAATACTGAGATATTGTTTTCAGACTATACAGATTAAAGTTATTAAATCATTGATGCATGTACTCTGCAAATTCTAAATCCCAAAAATAAATTCAAACAATATCTATAAAAGAAAAACAGCATTTCATGTGTTTTATGGTTTCCATGTAATGAAAGTACAAGTGAAAATTCACAGTCAAGATAGAATTTGTAAAGTCAACAGTTTCTCTATTATATATTGAATTCGTAAAAGTAAGTTGGCCTGACGTTTCGATCCCAGCAGGATCTTCTTCAAAGGCTAAATGACAAGTAACAGTAACAGAAGGGACAAAAACACGCACAGAAAACAGACAGGTTAATGAGCACGGTGAACACAATGAGATAGATGATATTACACAGGCTCTCTAGTGGATAAGCAGTTTGCTAACAGTTTTATTTTATTTTGAGTCTTAACTTCTGTTAGAATCGACAATATGGACAAATTGTAAATTTAGCAGTTTCTGATAATACACACATCTGTACAGAGAAGTCATGCCAAGTTTTCACCCATTTATGTAAATTCTACTTGCAGTGTTTGAATCTGAAACTGATATGGTAGACTGTGATATTAATATCTACATAACTTCATCTGACATAGTTTTGTTATATCTTCATTGCAATACCGAATGGTTTTACAGTGTAAACATCAGAAGCCGCTTTAACTTGCTCCTCGACTGCCTATACTTCATTTACTGCAAAAATCTCCTAAAATGACATGTCTATTATTAATTTGAGTTTATTTGTTGCAATTAGGAATTTGATGAGGAGTGGTCAGTAAAGATAAAGCTTGAGAAGTTTCGTTGGCATAACTCACAGTGGCTGGAGATGGTGGAGTCGCAGCAGATGGAAGATGGTGATGGTATCATGTATGGAGATGAAAGCTACAGCCCATACATCCAGGAATCAGATATCCTAGACAGACCTGACTTATTCTACGGTGAGATCAAACTTTGACTCTCCATTGCTCTCCTTCCTGTGTTTGATAGTTAATGATCCCCATGCACCAGTACAATGTTGAATCATCTTGATTTTGACAAAACAGACATCTATGGGACGCCTAGCTTCTTAGCTTGTGTGAATCAGGACTGAAGTAAATTAAACAGACTGATATTGGCAACAACCAGCTACAGAACATTGCCAATGTAGGTAGAGTGAATCTGATGAGTGGTGGAATATATGGTAATGAATGGCAAGCAATCTCTTGGAAGAAACTCAGTAGCTCCTTACTTACTGGTTCAAGAACCTCAGTAGCTCCTTACCAGTTCAAGAACCTCAGTAGCTCTTCACTGTCTCAAAAACGTCAGTAGCTCCTCCTCATTGGTTCAAGAACCTCAGTAGTTCCTTACTGGTGCAAGAGAAGGTATAAGATGTATACTCTAACTTATTCCTTGTTTATTATAGCAATAAAAATTGTTTAAATTTCTTCACACATGCCATTGAACACTTTCCTTTCTGTCTCTATTTTGTGAAATTTATCTTCTCTTTCTCCAGGCTATGAAGATGGTGAATTGTTTGATGGTACAATGACTCCTGACTATGTAGATGAGTTTGGTCATCCACTAAATGATGGCTATCCTGCAAGACCAGAATCTGCAATGTTCAGAAATGGGTGAGTAGTCAAAACCATGTACACACATGCACACTATGAGTTAATCATAATGCTCCATCATTTGATTTCATCAATATAAGGGTAGCTTTTAGTTTAATCTGATTTCACATTACATTGCTGTCTTTCAAATATTGGAGTTCTATTTAAACCTCAAATGAGGCATATCATAACATCAATTGTAGCCATTTAAAAAGAAATTGGTGATTTCAAGTCATTCTGGCAAATGTTTTACCCATACACTTTTGTTACATTAGAACTAGTCACATTCATGTTTTTTTAAACATTGAGTCAACGAAATAGAAGAATGCTATTAAAGATGAAGTTTGGAAGTTAAGGAAATGAGTGATATTGCAATGGTGTTGAAAAGTCTTCATGTTCAGTTCAAAATTATCCTTTTTTAGTGTTAAAAAAATGTTTCAAGAGGAAACCTCTAGAACACTGTATGTGAGGAATACTTGTCAAATATTAGTTGTCTTATAAATGTAAATATACACTTAATATTTCTTAATGTTTATTTCATGAGCATTATCCATAAGGCAAAGGAACCTTTCCAGAGAAATGTTTTAAGGTTAGCTAAAGTTTGATGATTCCAATTTGAGCCTAACACTTCCCAAATATTTTTTTTGTATGAAAGAAGGTTTTAAGGTAAAGTTTGGTATAACAGGTTGAAATTGTAAGGAAAAGAGCAGAATTTTGAAGAAGTACTCAAGATTTGAGGAAAATCCGAACTGTTGAAGGTTACAATGGCCCATCTGGGCCACCGTAGCATAAACAACTAAAATCATTTAGCAAAGATAACCAAACTGGCTATCTTTTTGATAGCTTCCTACCTACTGCCATTGGTGATTAAGCTTGGTTTGGTCTCCAGAGAGGACATTGTTTGAGAAATTTTGGTCTCAGCACTTTCCCCCTCCCCCTCTTCAAAATGGGCCCCATCGCTCTGAATGTGTAATAGCCCCTACAATGAACAAGAAGCTGTGATTTGAAATGCCCACAATTTTGGCATTTGATAAATGTTTGTGGGCTTATAAACAGTTACCAATAGCTGTTGGCATTCTGTGTTACATATTTCCTCATTGTTTTATTCTCAAGTGTATGCATTCACTATCTAACCAAGGACTGTCAGGAAGGCTTGTAAAATAGGATCAGATATGTCAAGTACAGGGATTTCAATGTTATAACTTTTGGTTAGTCAGTTATTCAGATGCAACTCTCTATAATAATATATATTTAAGATAAATTAACCTAAAGACCCTTATAAGTAATATGTAAATATTGTACAACAATACTGCACTTTTGTGTACATGCATTATATTGATGGAGTTATTCTGACCCCACCTATATGATATATGTATCATATCTGTGCAATGGTATTGATGGGATTTATATTTACCCCACCTACATGATATATATGTATCATATCTGTGCATTGGTATTGATGGGATAATTCTCCACCCCACCTATATGATATATATGTATCATATATCTTTGCATGGGTATTGATGGGATTATTCTCCACCCCACCTATATGATATATGTGTATCATATATCTTTGCATTGGTATTGATGGGATTATTCTCCACCCCACCTATATGATATATGTGTATCATATATCTGTGCATTGGTATTGGTGGGATTATTCTTCACCCCACCTATATGATATATGTATCACATATCTTTGCATTGGTATTGATGGGATTATTCTTCACCCCACCTATATGATATATATGTATCATATATCTGTGCATTGGTATTGGTGGGATTATTCTCCACCCCACCTATATGATATATATGTATCATATATCTGTGCATTGGTATTGGTGGGATTATTCTCCACCCACCTATATGATATATATGTATCATATATCTGTGCATTGGTATTGATGAGATTATTCTCCACCCCACCTATATGATATATCATATCTTTGCATTGTAAGCCTACCTGACTCCTTTGTTAGGTAGAAACATTAATTGCTGCAAGAATTTTTCTTGCAAAGTTGAAACAAATATTAAAACAAGTAAACGTAACCTAAGTTTAATCTCTGACCTTTCTATTTGTGTTAAATGGAATGAAACATTTTATTGGTTTGATATTAAACATAACCTCTGCAGTTATGATGGAATATGTCCATGTGTGTTGACATGACTTGCTTGTAAATGCAATATCTCATCAAGGGAATGCTGCACAGATTTAATTGTTTTGTATTCTTGTTGACACATGACTTAGTTCACTGGAGAAATTTCACTCTCTTACACTTGATACTATATTCAACTTACCATAATGTTGCTTTTGACAGTTTAAAATATTACTATCTTTGGTTGCTATTGAAAATGTTTACCAAGTGATGAATTGCAGCATTCGTTTTGTTTAATTGTGATCTTTTATTAGGTTTTTGATTACTTGTCCAAGACAAAAAATAATCTATGTGATGAAAAAGTTCATGATGGATTAATATGATGCTTGGTGTATGGATTCCACTCCATGATTACAAGAAACCAATTGTTACCATATAGAAAGAAAGGTCATCAGAGGTCAAACTCTGAAAGCCTTGTCCACATGATAATGCCCTTAGTAAATCTTTGATGAACTTGATACTTAGTTTAAGACCACTAAGTTGAGTAAAGGAAGAAAAGGTTTTTCATGTAGGTTAAAGGTTATTTGATGTCACCAGAGGTTAAACAGGGCTCCTCTGGAAAGCAGTGCTTCTTCACTGAGCAGGACTACCCTCATTAAAGATGACAATAATAAAAAATAAAAAAATTATAATAAAGTCTGAATACCTTGTGAAGCACAGATGAACTTCACATGTAATATGTGGATCCATGATAGTGAGTGCAAGAATCCTTTTGTTTTTGAATGTCATTTGAAGTCAAAGACCCAACCTCCAAATGTAAAGCTGGCAATGAACTTCATAATTTGTGCATAGGATTCTCCTTGGTGAGTACGAGCACTCTATTGGTTTCTGGGGGGGTCAAAGGTCATTTGCGCTCAATTATTCAAAAACGTGTGCAATGTTACATTGAAAGTTTTCGAATAAAATGTGGCAAGGAATCACACAGCCTTTTGGCTTCCTGGTGTAAGGTTTGGTTTCTCATAAAGTACTGCTTCATAATCTCCAATTTATCTAATTTTGCAGGTTGCTGACATTTTTCTGAGTTTGCCACAATTGGCCTGACTCAAATTGTTCACCTTGTTATCGGTCAGACCCTATGTAACTTACACATTGTTGTTATTTCATATTAACTGCCCTCAGAAAGATAACAGCAAAGTATATGAGTATAAACAAAGTTGTGTAAAGTTCTACAAAGAATCAAACCATAATATTTTCTGGTAATTTTGTTTTTCACAGTTCCCTGTGAATAGTTGGTTTGTATTTATTTATGTTTACCTCCCTGACTGTTCCTTTGTTGAAAAAACTATGTTCATCTGTAATGGCTCATTGGCTCTTGACTCTGTTAAGTGTGAAAAGGAAGAGTCTTTCTTACCTTTTATTGAAAGATAGGAAAGTAAAGTGAAGATTGATTGATTCATGCATGAAGATATATTTGTTTCAATAACAAGGTGTCCATATGTTGCTATATTGAGTGTGCCTCCCCCCCCCCCCCCCAAATCCCTCCCTCTCCCATTCACCTCTTTGCTCATTCTTTTATAATGCTAGTTGTCCAATTAGTTTTTGTTGGTTGTTCATAGCTGCTCTAGTTTTGTGCTAGTAACTTGCCATGTTACCACCCTTTATGAAACTAGTTACCTACCTTCTTCTTTGTGCACTAAATGGCTTTTTGCTGTGAGGCACTCAAGAAGTCATTGTAAAGATTTTCAAATAACTCATCGAAGTGAATCTGTTATTCAAAGTATCAGTTGTGGTAGCTGTGTAAGTTATGATGTGTCTCATCTGTGACAACAAATTAATTCTGAAAGGAAAAAACTAATGAGCCTAGCTTTACGGATGCGGTGGGATGTTTTCTTGCCAAGCTAAACATTGTATAGGTAAGATGGTATGTGCTAGCTTAAAATTGTATAGGTAAGATGGTATGTGCTAGCTAAACATTGTATAGGTAAGATGGTATGTGCTAGCTAAACATTGTACAGGTAAAATGGTATGTGCTACCTTAACATTGTATAGGTAAGATGGTATTTGCTAGCTTAAAATTGTATAGGCAAGATGGTATGTGCTAGCTTAACATTGTATAGGTAGTATGGTATGTGCTTGCTAAACATTGTATAGGTAAGATGGTATGTGCTAGCTAAACATTGTATAGGTAAGATGGTATGTGCTACCTTAATAGTGTATAGGTAAGATGGTATGTGCTAGCTAAACATTGTATAGGTAAGAAGGTATGTGCTAGCTTAACATTGTATAGGTAAAATGGTGTGTGCTAGCTTAACATTGTGTAGGTAAGATGGTATGTGCTAGCTATCACAGCAAAACAATCTATCTATAGCCCACAGGATTGCACCACTTGATTCCCCCTGTCCATGTTCTTCAACAGTCCTCTCCTTCTACTGCTGTGCTGTAGGTTTTTAATTTATGTTTGTCATGTGACTGTGAGGTGTTTGTCCCAGTGGTATTTGCTCTGCACTGTACGTAGTAAGGACTTACATTAAAGCCAGGCACATTGTTTGTCTTCAAGCTACAAATTGTAAATGACTTGATTAGTTAACAGAAGTATGTGCCACAGAAAGGTTAAAATTGGGATGAATATGGATTAGAGGGCAGCAATATATTGAACCTGCTCAACCTTTTCAACAAACATTCTTGTTGTACTTATTTAAGTTTGATCAGTTCAAACCAAATGTTGCTCTACATCTTGAAGAACAAGCTTTGTTTGAAATTTCTTGTTGAGTTCTCGTTCACAAGTTCCGTCATGCGCATCACTTGCCCAATTTTCAAAGCATTTGTTAACTAAGTTAGTCTTTCTTTATTTGACAGTGCTGGTATTGAGATGGCCGATGGATACGGGATGCCCATAGACGGCTACCACCATATTCCTGTTGATGAGTTTGGAAATCCAATAGGCAGTCTTGAATTTGAGGATTACCCCTATGGTCACTGATAGTACAGACTGGATGTGAAGAAAGACTGGATGTGAAATTCATTAGAATCGGATGTGAAGACATCAATCTTAACTACTCTGTAATTTCTTCATTCTTTTCAAGGGAACACTTAAAGCAGTCCTATTTCACCTGATCCTTGCGATACTGTGCCTCAAAGAGAATAGTCTAGGTTAAATTATTAGAAGAAAGATTTCTTTGTGCTTTTTTTGTTGTTGCTATCTTGAAGTATAAAATTAGTGAAGAAACTGATGAAGTAGACCAGAGTGAAGAGTGTATTCTGTATATAGCAGGTGACTCTACACCACTGGCATTGAAGAAGAGTTAGTGGGATGGGATGGGGAAGAGGACAGTTGTTGGCCTATACCAGGGAGTTGTTTCCATAACAACTCCCTGCCTATACTGTGTGACAGTATCGTGTTCAGAGGGGATATATTCTTATAGTGTGATATATATTACCTGTTTTCCACCACATGGTCATCTTGTAGCATGATTGTGCAGTTAGTTATTATATTGGATGCAGCAAAGCCTATGATATGAATTCACAAACATTGGCTTCAGTGCAACACATTCACATTCTGGTGGTGCTCTCAGTATTTTAATATTGGTAATTGAAAGTAACACAAGTAACACTGTTAAATGCTTTGAACATAGAGCAAAGTTGACTTGATATTTTGAAGATGCAATGTTGCAGGGTGTGTGGAGGCAGTTCAAGACTGTATTGATTAAGTTTGACATTTTAATGGTGCAGACCTGCACACTCTCTAATAGTTTGTAGACATCTAGTGTCGATCAAAACAGGATATTATGGAAATAACGAGGAAGCAAATTCTGAACAAATTATTAAATGTGGTGAGAAGAAGTTCAGGTCTCAGATTCAATCAAGTTTAATTGGTTTGGTGATATGATCAGTATTGAGTTATTTGTTTTTCAGGACTAGTAGAAGTGTTAGCATTGGTTTGGGTTAATAATTAATGAAGCTGTTTGAAATAAGTACATAGAGCCAACTGCAGCCTTTTGGTCACCCTTTCACTATTTTGCAGGAGTCTTTCATTACATGACACCCTCACACAAGTTCTTTTATTTGCTGAGTTTGATGTTGTATTTCTTTCTGTATTCTTTGTAATGTGTCAGCTGTCCTTCATAATTTATTTATCTTATTTCTGCTATGTTTACAAGAAAATAGTGTCAGCTTGATTCTTTATTAACTGAAGGTAAATACCTGAAAGCTGGTCAGTTCCATTGGGTGGGCAAGTAAAACCAAGATAATCTTAATACCAGTTCTCTCAATGTGAAGTTATAAGATTGTGTGCAATAGAATTTAGTATTAATATACACCTTGTTAGTCTTTGGAATAAGATGTTTTTATTGTGTTTTTTTGGGGGGGTTTCATGAAATGCTTTAATAAGCTCAAATGGGAAGTATAAAGTATATTATTTATTTCCCATTTCTTCCTGAACCTTAAATCCTTATACTGTAGTCTGCAATGTGTTCAGAGCAGTACGTTTTATGCTTCTTCTTGTCTATGACTCTTTCTATCTGCTTGATATTAAGTGTAATGTTAGTTTGTCACACACTTTATCTGTTGTTGTATTAGTCATTCTTACTTATTTGATGTTTTTTTAATTTTTTGTATTTATCACATTGGGTGTAAAACAAGAAATGTTGGTAGAGGTCAAAATTCTTTATAGCTCAGTGCAGTTTTGAATTGAATTTGCCAGACTTATGTGGTACTGTGGCTCAACTGTTGTAGCTCAATGATATGGTGTCTGCAAACCTAATCTGTATCTTTAGACAAAAACTTGCAACAAGAACAATGAAGTAAGATTTTTCATTGATACCAAAAAAAACCTGAAATATGACATTAGCTTTGTGGGAAACATGCATACCTTTAAATGGATTAAAATGTAAATAATGTGATATTTTGTAAGAGCCTAATAAAAAGCTGAAATGCTTGTTGAAATTGAGACCATAGGTGTGGGTGACCACTGATGATCTAAACAGTAGATCTGTTTCCAGTTTATCTAGTATGGTATTTCTAGTCCCACAGTTATAATTGCTGTGAGGGTCACTGTAGTGTCATCTTTATATACTTGATATTATTTGCAATGACATATCTCTGTAGTTCGTTGCTTGATGAAGAGACTATATAAAGTGTTAAAAATGAACATGGTGTTTCCTGTATTTTTTTTCCATCCTCCAAGAGTAATTTTTCTGTGATGTAAGTTAATTATTGTGTGATGCATTCCCATTGTATACCTGACGGTATTCAGTCTTTAGTGACTGATGTTTTTTCTTTTAATTTATAAATCGATGTTGTGTAAAGAGCGCCGCACCTTTCTCCATATTATGAATGGACGTTATGTCTGATCATGTCTGACTTGAGAAAGTTATAGTAAACGTCTCGCAAGTCAAACATTTAACGGGTGGCACTTTCGGTAGCATTGGGTAGAGGGTACGGAATATGGTTCTTGCCCTGGAGTTGGTTTACGAAGCCTATTAATGACAGATCTGCCATCTCTCCAAACAAAGTTTAAAACATTGAAAGTTCCAGTTGAACTTTCGACGATTTATTCTCTTCTCCTTTCACATTAATGTAAAATAATCACGATACAAAATGGTGGACTCGCATGTAGTAATTTGTGAGATCCTTCTCATTCGAGTGAGTAACCTGATCGACTGGCAACAACACAACACAGATAGCGTAAGGAGACTACTATTATGGGATGTTGTATACAAACAATTGTCAAAACACACACCTCGTATATTTCTGTTAATTAGTACATCGCGCCAAACAAGCTTTGATAAATTTCTTACATTTTATGCTAATCCACCTCTTACGTGCGTGAAACTTATTGCCTTTGTGGAATTCAAATGTATTTTCCCCCTAAATTTTAATGTTAATTTTCCTCACCCCGCCCATTCTTGTTAGGTTTCATAGAACAAGCATTAGCATGTAGCTCGGTGTAACTTTTGTGCCTGCCCTGTTATTTACCGAGACGGGTGGTTTTGCCTGCCCTCTTACTTACGGAGACAGCTGGTTGTGCCAAAACAAATTAAATGAAAGATAATACGACAGATTTTGTGATAGATACAAGAAAATTGTAAGAAGTTTTATTTGAAACATAATCTTGCACAATGAGCATCAGCTATAGTGGATATTAACTGATGGAGAAGAAAAGATAAAAACATCGTCGGAATCATATTACGACGTAAGTACAATATACATCAGTTCTTTGATCAACATGTGTAGAATTTTACACAAAAAGATAAGTCTTCTACGTTTGTTAATATTAGTGGGGCGAATACGTGTCAAAATTTAGTCGAATTGTGGGTTTTGTGGTAAAAGCACTAAAATTGGTGTATATGAAGTTGAAGGCATACTTGATGATTTAGGATATAGTGCCAAGACGAATTTTCCCTGTTATGTATGTTACAGGGGGAAATTTCAAAATGGCCGCTGTCTGAATAGAAATATCTATTTATTTACCTATCTTTGTGAATAGTCGACATAAAAATCTGAAGAAAGTGCATTTTTATATGTTTTCTGACATTGTGAATCCAATGGTGTGGCCAGGTTCGTAATATTATGCATATCCAACTCTTTGAGTACAGTAGACAACCTATCAAGCACCTGATTAACACACAAACTAAAATATCATGCACATACATTAACTGGCTAACTTCAACTTTTAATATAAACACATATCCCACATTTGGTCCATCCTAAAAGATATGCATTCAGCATATTGCCACATAGCCTACACTCTTCACCAATTATTGGTGACCGTTCATCATGTTAAAAGTTGTAAACTTGTAGCTAACTTCAACATATCATATCACACATGTGTACAGCTCACACATGCTTTGTCAATATGTGACAGATTTTCACCCTTACTTCACATATCATCAAGAAGTTTTGCAACAAATGCTGACCTAATAACCTCATACTGTTAGTGGTAATTGTGAAATGAATTTACAAGTAGGCCATGGGTCATAAGAATTGGAGAATTTCTCATGTACCAGAAAATGAAATTATATTTCGCAAATCTGGTACACCAGAATTGCTGAAAAAATTTGTCATCATGAATTTTGAAATGTTTTATAGATATGGAGTTGTTCTAAGACATAGGCCTACAGATCAAAAACGTTATATCACCCTCCCATTGTTATGTTGAAATCTGGATAGGATAAATCAAGGGCGGCGCTATCGAGGGGTAGTGAATTGTGGTGTATTGGACTTCATTCCCCTGGATCTGATCTGAGTACCTTTCCACCACCAGGGATGAAGCTATGTGAGGAGGGGGAAGTCCCCAGGCCCTCTCAGATTTTGCATTGATGTAGGCTAGGCCATTGATTTTTGTTATACTTGAACATACTAGTATACTGTGGGCAGATGGGAAAGGAATTGTGGAAGGCTGATTCAAGGTTCTACCTCAGTTGATAACATTGTCAAA
>JAAAKB020265746.1:0-18259 GCA_010014835.2 Apostichopus leukothele
TCCCTTATCTTTTTATAAGTGATTCAAATTTTTTGAGAGGAAATCAGAATGGTAGAAAGGAGAAAGGGGGGGGGGGGTGGGGGGGGGGGGGGGGGGAGGGGGTTGGTTAAAGAGATAGAAGGCTCCCCTGATATGTGGGATAAAGAGGACACATAATATCAAACCCACCATCAAAAGCTAAACAGCAAGATCAAAATATGTGAGATCCACAAAGGAAAAGAGTGTGTGAGTGTGTAAGATACAGTATATGGAACAGGGTATTGTATTCATGAAGAGATAAATATTTATGAGGGTTTTAAATATTCAGTATATGGAAGTGCAGAGAATACACATCAGAGAGAAGTCTATGGAAGTATCACACACTTACTTTCTTCATTTCCTGAATTTTCTAGAATTAAGGCAAAAAAAATGTAAGAAAAAATTGTTCCAATGATAAATAAAAACACATTTCCCCTAGAAAAGTTGCCATGCTATCAAAGTGAATGTGGAATACATACAGTAGGTCTAACACAATACATCATGTTGGAATCATACCTATGAATGCATGAACCGTGTGTTCTGATATCTCATATCTCTCTTCAACTGATCCATCTATCTCTTTTGTTTTTGTGTCCTTTTTGTTTTAGTTTTTTTTGCATGTCAGAATTAATCACAAAAAATCTGCAAACCATATCATTTCAAAATTGACAACTTCTTCATTTTATGAAGTGAAGTTTGGCAAGTCAATCTAATAATCAACTGCATTGTTTATTAGATTTGAATAATTAATTCATAACGAATAATTACCAAAATGCTGCTCATTAATTCAAGAAGACAAGAAGCAGAGACAAAACCTAACAAAACAATCTAATTATTTTCAAATTAATTGCTGTAAAACATAAATAAAAATTAAAACATAATGATAAAAAGGAAAATTGCAAAATTAATTTCAAATCAGCAACTATTCTAAAAGAATATGTTAATTAGCACACTCACCAAAAATGAAAAAGCTTCCACATTTTGCAACAGCTCATACAAATGACAGATGAGGAAAAGTGCATCTTTTAATTTGTTCTTTCATAAAAATATTTCCATCAATGATAAAACTGAAGACTTTCATGTATTTTTGCTTACAAAATATTTGGCTCATATTTTCCATGTTTGAGAATGACATTAGTGAAACCCGCATGAGTGAAGCTGCATTTTTGACATTTTAACGAAACCGCTTCTTTTGAAACTATGTTTAAGTGCTACCATATGCCATAGAAGAATGCAAACACAGACAAAGAAATTTAATGAGTGAATCAATTAAATAGGAAGTATTAATAACTTCACACCAAACATATTGTGGATGTTTAAGCCTTTTAATTAACCTACCACCAAGGATAATTAGACAAATAATATAATAAATGCTTTGTTCTTTAGACTTTGTTTCCTTTGTTTAAGATAACTTTAAATACAATTTACCCTTTTACTGTAATTTTGAGATTTCTATCATTCATCGTCTCTCACAAAGAACAAACATCTCATTCCCAAGATTAGAATATCAATTGGGTTTTCCTTGTTTATATCTTTTTTCCTTATTTTCCCCGTTTTAAAATCATACGGATAAGTCAACTCTGTCCTTGTTTCACAACTTCTTAATTGCCATAATTGATAATTAGCAAAAACTGGACCATCATATCATCAAAAGAAAAATAATTGGTTCACTTATCAACTTTGATTCAAAATTTAGTGGAAATGGAAGAGTCTTTAATTAGTGATTTAGTTGGGAAAAAGCAAAAGGTTCTAAAAATTGAAACTGAGACAATTCCAAATGAAATTAGTAAAGCGATGCTGAAGGCCAGATCGGGTGAGGGTGGGGTCAGGTAAACAGGAAATGATGAGTAATAGGGAGGGTATGATGGAATAATAAGTAAGTAACCTTGAAGGGTAAAGAGGCCTAAATACCTCAATCAAACTTATTTGGTTCTTATATCCTACACTACACTAACATCAACCATCTCTCTAAGTAGTGTTAAGCTTTAAAGCCGGGAACATCTTCATGATAAAGAAGCATTTGTGTAATCCAGATGATGTCATTCGGTATAGATCTGTATATCTGTTTGTATGTGTGCTCGTATGTATGTATTTGGGTGTTCAGAGAACATCTCTGGAGATGCAACCTAATTTCTTCTGAATTCTTTGATCAATGTTGCTAACTTAGAAAAATATTGTTTTAATATCATAACATGGACACAAGACCACAAGATACTCACTATGTCAAGTAGAAATCCTTCTGGACATGAGGATTTACGAAGGACCAAGCCAACACAAAAGACATGCTTACCAGGGTTGGGGTCGGCTTGGTACCACTCCAACTTCCTTAAAACTTTCTTTAAATATTGTGAAACGTGACACCTCAGTGATAGGAAACAGCCCAACAACAGAAAAACACACACACAAAAAAAAAAAACCAATAAAAACATAATTTTGATCAAAGAGAAGTTCAAGGAGGGTAAAAATTCAGAAGCTCTAAATCAACTAGTAATAAAAGTGCTGAAAGTAATAACCTTTCAAAACATGTGATTTATACAAATCACAAACTAATTAATATTCCTTCTCCTGGATATCGGACAAACTTATTATTACCCTGATGCTTTGGCTTTCTCAGTCCTTTCAATTCTCCACAATTGAATAAAACTGTGTAAAAGATATAAATTTTGATACATTTATTCCACTGGATTCTTGTGAACCTGTGTGAGGGCGTTGTGACTCGCAGCAGTTATGGTAACGTTTTTACAAGATGGGGGAGGGAGGGATTAACAACTTCTAAACTTGTTTCCTCTATTCTAAATACTTTAAATTGCCTAAATTCTTGGCAAGAATTCCTCTCTGCACAATTTTTCTCTTCTGGATTCTACTTTGTAAGGAATATAAAATCTGTTTCAATAACCAGGTCAAGGGTCAATATCTTGATGTATAGCCATACGATAACTATAGCGATCAGAAATTCGTCTCTCTACCTTTTGAGCTCTGAAAACCGGTTGGTCTGCGCTGCCATCAGCGATATCCGATAGGGCTCTACCATTACTGTTGCCCTCCGCCCCGGGGGGTAGGTCAGCACCCCTCCTTGGTGTAGAGGAAGGACCAGCTTGGAGTAAATACGAATATGTCTTGAATCTCATTAACTGAAGAGGAAAAGTAAAAGAAACAAAATGAAAAAATAAAGCTTCCAAGGAGAAAGATAACTAATTATGTACTGTTCATACAAGTCTGTATAGATCAATGTACTTAGGGTAACTGCTTCAATATGAGAAGAATCTATTCATGTTATGCAATCACCATACAGCATGACTTAAATTTCAATTCCATTACCAGACGATTCTATCTATGGTGGTTACCATTCTATGGTTGTAAACTCTACAGTGCTACAAATCTACCCATGTACACTTGATCTGAAATGCCAAAAAATATTAATACTGTCTACCAATTCGGTTTCCAACATGGCAACAAAATGCCAAAAATTATGACAAGAGAAAAGAAAAACTGAGAGGTTTTATTTTTGGCAGCACAATGAGAGAGGAGAGGTCCACAATTGGTAAAACTCTAACAGCTGAGGAGGGTTTTATACTGACCTCATACTCTATGTAATCTGATTTCAGTTTATAGTCCTTTAAGACTATTCCCTTTGCACTTTGGTCAGGTGGCATCTCTCTATGAGTTGCCAGCTCTTTCTCCAACTCCATCGATTTCGTTTCGTGCTTCTTCAACTGATCTTGCTAAACGGGGAAAAAATATGTAAAGAGTTACGATAAAATTTCAAGGAAATTACAAAAAGGGAGAAAGGTTAGTGACGTTGTACGGACAATCTCTCTGTTTGGTCTCTCTTTTGATTTATTAAAATGAAATTGCGAAGAAAACAGACGTTTTCGGCCAAAACTGATTTTGTCGCAGTGAACTCAGGAATATTGGCGGTGAATCCTATGCAGCTACCTTTCTTTCTATTGTTTCAGGGGTAGGTGGGGGATGAAGGGTGCCATTTACAAGCTCACAGTAACATGCACACACTACAGTTTCATTTGATACAATGATAAAGCTTCAGAGAAGGGTTCTCATGAGAATTTAGGGGAAAGAATTGTAAGATGTTATTATTGAACATCTCACTCCGTACATCTACAGAAGGTGGCCACTGTTAACCACTATTCTACCCTGCTACCGATGTCAGAATTAAGATGGAGATAGAGAGAGAGAGTATGATGCGGTTCTTACCCATGAGAGTCTGGAGGAGGAGGATGGCAGCAGAGGCCTGCTGAATCTCTTCTGTCTGCCTACAGCTGCTGGTAGAGGAGGAGATGAATGAACCGAGGCAGCCATGTTCAATGCTTGCATCCAGTTCTGCATGTCCGCTTGTTGTCTGAGTAAAGAAAATGATGATAAATGCATGGCGATCCTTGGAATGAGATATGAGGTCAATCTTGCCACTCGGCCAGGACCTAGCTGGAACTAAGACTACATCAGGTATGTACAAACTAGTGATTAATGCGTGCCAATCCTTGGAATGAGAGATGAGCTAAATCTAGCTAATTGGCCAAGACC
Organism: Apostichopus leukothele; assembly: GCA_010014835.2. Lineage (NCBI taxonomy): Eukaryota > Metazoa > Echinodermata > Holothuroidea > Aspidochirotida > Stichopodidae > Apostichopus > Apostichopus leukothele. The sequence continues at coordinate 4,558 of JAAAKB020265746.1, forward strand.
TATCTGGAATAACTGAATGTTCAAACGATTTTAATAACAATAAATTAATCCCTTTTTATTCAGAATTGCCCAATTTCAAGTATGATTTACAGCCGCAAAACCAATCTACACGCCCAACATATCTAAGGCAGAAACACTGTTGAGAGCCAACATATTCAAATAACCTCTCTCTCTCTCTCTTTCTTACACTTAGGCCTAATTAGCTTCTATATGATTCTAGACATTTACATAAAATTTATTCAACACTTAACTTCAAACATCCCAAGTTATCATTATTTGTCATAAATTTGAAATATGTTTTGAAAAAGACTGGAAGGTGAAGTCATGACTAATGTATTACAATTCTCAAAGTTATCAGAATCTGAGATATATCAAGTTTTATAACAGTTTGTTGATGAAAGTGTTTTTGTACTAAAAATGAATGGAAGTCTGCCAAACTTTGGATGACCTCCAGATCAACAATTAACACACAACAGAATAAATAAAACAGCGTGCCAATCAAAGTTTAGACATTTTCTTCTCTAGTTTTTTCATGTCTGCTGTTTTTTTGTTTTGATAATCTTACGTGCTCTGGAAGAGGTACTCCTTCCAGTTGGCCAGTCTCAGGGTGAATACATGAGGCCGTTTCTTATAATCAGTGATCTTCCCAGAGAGGCTGTGATGTAAGCTAATGGCCTCTTTGGGTACTTGGAAGTTATTTTCAGCAGTGGCTTCACTCTATACAGGGTATAAAAAAAAATTTTAAAAAATAAAAAAGTACATAACTAAAAGTACCCTAAATAAGGAAAGTCCAGTATGTAATATCATGAACATATTATGTAAGTCAGTGTTCAACAAAGTGATCTGCTTAATATTCTCATCCTATACACTATGAAATACATCAGAGGTAGCACCTAAATATGGCACTTCCTCACAGCAGGAATGATGAAAGAAACAGGAAATTGAATACAATTTTTGAAAACGATACCTGAAGTGTTGTTTGCGTGGACAATGAATGACTGCCTAACTGTACCAGGCATGTCATGGTCTCTCAATAAACCAACACTTCAGCTTAAAATGTGGCCAAAGTGACACAGATGACCGACAATCAGACGGATAGACTGACAGACAGATAAAAGAACACAAGATGGTACGCATATCACATCATCCAATGAACCAACACTTCAGTTTAAAGATGGCTGAAGCAACACAGGTGACATACAGATAATCAGCCATCACATCATTCAATGAAACAACACATCTGTTTGAAAGGTGGCTGAGACATATTTGAAGGATGGACTGATAGACCAAGAGACAGAGGTGTTGTCAGATGGAGGACACATCAGTAAAGATGACCTCACCATTTGGAACAGGTTGACCTATTTAACATTTGAAACAAAAGGAAGTGCCAAAGGCATTAAGTAATCATCTCAGCGAGATGACACAGTGGGTTCTCAGACACAAACATTTTTGAATCAGGTCACTATCCACATTTTTATAACGTAATTATTTTTGCCTCCTTTACAAATTTGGAAAAACAAGGAAAAGGAATTAAAGCAAGCAAACAGTCAGAAGTCATATATACTTTCTCACTGTTAAATATTAACCGTGAAGCTAATTAAACGTTGCACCAGGAAACATGTTTCCTTTCTCTCCAATAGGATATTCCAATTCAATGAAGTAATCAAATCTGTAGCTACTATTCCAGGAAGGAGTTGGTTTCCATTTGGTTTGTCAATATTCCTTAAAGTTACATAGGGTGTGTTGATTCTATAAACACCAACAGACTTGTATATCTTTATGTATAAATACAGGTTTAGTACAGTTAAAGTGCTCAGCCACTGGTGACAGTACAAATTCAGTGTTAATGGTATTATTTTCATCAAATATGTTTGCTAACCACAAGGAATGTTTTTCTTCTGCTAGATTAGGAATCCCTTTCAGCTAATCAAGGTAACTGTTGTGAACTCAAAAAATTGCAATCATGGCAAAAAGTGTGGAAGAAAAACGCATGGGAAATTCCTTCACTGAAAGGTCATCAGCATGGCCGCAGCTTGAAATTCTCCAGTTCATCATTCTTAGATGCTCTGACCCCACTCAACCTCACCCCCTCCCCTCATCCTCCTTCCCCAAAGAAAGACACATTCCCAAATTAGAGGAAATGGAGAGAATGACTTTCAAGTCATCCATAAAATGACTTCTTGAAGTTTGCAATGAGCGACCATTTGTCTTCAACCTTCTAGCATATGTGGGGACAAAAATGACAGAAGCACAGGTCATCTAAACATGAATCCAATACAAACATACACACCTTATGGAGAAAAAGAATCAAACCCTTCACTGTCGCATAGAATAATTTCCACTTCCTCTTGCTACGAGATGCTGAAATTAAAACAAAGATTTATTTTCAATAATAACACTAACATTCTAAAAGAATGAGTCATAACATCTCCTCATGGTACAGTACGTCACCACATATACACACGCAGACACGCCTACACATACATAAACCACACACACACACCGACTTGATAATAAGCAGATATCAAACAGACATTTGAATAGCCAACAATTATTCTAATTCTGAATTATTCTACAGTCTTTTTTTGTATCTACTTTTATGAAATGTTCTGCTTCCCTTTGAAATGGAAACCTAGAAGTTCTTACGTTTCTTTCCATCTGCCTCTCGGATACATTTCCTCATGACGTATCCCTTCATGTATACTGGAGCATTAGGGTCTGTTTCCATCTGTATGAGATACAATGTAAGAAATATTATCAAGAGATCGCATCAAAATATCACCTTACCATGTTTTTAGCTTTCTTACTTACTTGTTCTATGCAAAGCTCTTAATGATGTCACAATGACAGGTTAGGGTTCATTGCTACTGAATCACCAGTTCCTTTAATTTTAATTCTTGTTTGAATTTTGTATTTCTTAACTCAAGACCTATGTAGAAACATTACTATTCACATTATTGAAGTATTGCACGCATGACTGATTGATAGTTTCCATGAGACTAATATCTCGTAGATCCCTTAGCCATCAACAAACTTTGTGCTAAAAATATTGATAGCTTTTTACTAAAGAAATGCTATTTTTAACACTCCAAGGAGAATTATGAAAAGGTAGTTTTTCCAGTACCTGGACATGTTTCAATCTAGTTTCAATTATAAATACTCAATCCATTTCTGGCATCATGTCGTGTTTCAGGCTGTGACGAGTTTACCTACCGTTCAAAGGCGCAGATAAAAATTTATTATGTACTGGTAAACCTATACAGGCCAAGAATTCTGCAATTTTAGCCACGTGAGAAGTGGTTAAAAATATAAAATCAAGTTCCCGATGTGCTGAATTACAACTCTGGCATCAGTTACTGTACAGGTTTGTGGAAGCTGAAACTGAGCAGCTATACAGGATTTATTTAAGGTATTTAAGGCAATTTTGATGGACGATTGTTACCCAGCATAACATGTGTTTATGTTATTAAATTTCTATTGGCATAGAAATGCAAGTGTCTTTGTTCTTCTTACTGCCAAACGGTGAAATCCTCGGGCATTTAGCCAGTAAACAGCCTGAATTTGGAGACCTGCTATGTAATCTCTACTTTCGTTATTTTTTAAGGAACAGGTCAAACCTGTTCACCAAATTGAAAGGAGCCAACTTTGGTTCCATTTGCTACTTGTACTACCCAGTTCACAGAATCAGATCAAATTCCTTATTTGTTTTGTGTTGCAATCTCTAAACTACAATTCAACAACTAGATGACAAAAGACACCCTCATGGCCACTTCCAACATTGGATCCATTAAAGCAAACTGAGATCCAGGAGAAATGTGGGTAAATCAGAGCCATATATGTAAAACAATGTGATAATGAAAACCACAACATACAACCCCTGCGTATACAGTAACACATACAACCCCGCATGTACCACATACAACCCTGCATGTACCACATACAACCCCGCATGTACCACATACAACCAACCATGTAACACATACAACCCACCATGTAACACATGCGACCCACCATGTAATACATACAACCCACCATGTAATACATACAACCCACCATGTAATACATACAACCCACCATATAACACATGCGACCCCACAACCTCGCATGTAACACACACAACCCTGCATATAACACATACATCCCTGCATACAATCAGAGAAATTAAGATATCATGCGGGAAATCATCTTGCCTGAAGAAGTGGTGCCCCAGATAATTTTAAAGTCCCATTTCTGGCCTTGGACTTGGCGCCTGGTAAGGTTTCTGAGGGTTTATCTTCTTTATCTAATGCCCACTTCAAGGGTTCTGCCTTGATTGCCTGATAGAATGCCTTCAGCATGTCTTTAGAGAAACTGCCTCCGTCGTTTAATCCCTCCAAGTTGGTGATAAAGCCATTTAAAGACATCTTCTTGCCAATGTTATTCTGAGAGTAAGAAGAGTGATATCAGATGAAGTTAGAGACTTTGAAACCTTCATTTTTAAAATCACCTACAGCTGTACAGCACGAAAGGATTTTCAAATGAAAAGATGAAATGTTATCCAACTACTGTATGATCTTTACAAGAATATCATTCGATAATGATGCAGATATTAAAGAAAAATGTTGCAGATGACACATAAACAGAAAATAATTCAATATGGACAACAAACGCATTACTCCTCAATATTGTTGCTGAGTTCAAATATTTTTCAAAATCAGGTTTGAGCCAGTCAGTAAAAATTCCCACACATTCAAGAGCTGTCTAACAGATTATTCCAATCTTCTTCCTATTATCATACAAGGTTATTCTATGGGTATACTTATATGTTCATTTTGCCAACAATGAGACCATCCATTGGCAAATACCCCCATTTTTTACAGCAATTTATTTTTGCATTTTGAAGGCCCCACAAATAACATTAAGCACCACACAACAAGCAAGTACCTGAAAATACAATGTGCCAAATTCACAGCTGGGAGACCTACAGGTCATATAACCTAGAGAACAATAAATATTGTACTTTTCTTGTCAGAGGTCAGGTGAACAATCCTATGCATACAGTGGCATTTAATGAGCTGCACCTGTTCAGTCCTATAATGGTTTAATATTTCCGTGCAACAACAGCTAGAACACTGTCAACATATAAACTGTATGGTAAATTCAAAGCAGTTTACACTGTCAACATATAAACTGTACGGTAAATTCAAAGCATTTTACACTGTCAACATATAAACTGTATGATAAATTCAAATCATGTTGTTACATACAAAACGAAAAAATTTAAACTTTGCCCTGAGTTTTCCTGGTTTCCCTGATTCAAATACCATCAGGTGCAAAAGAGATGATAAACAGGATTATGTAACTATATCACCTAACAATACCGTAACATAAAAACTAACATTAATGTTTCATTTCACGCATCTGTTCAACCCTTTGTAAAAGATTATCTCACAGTAGTAATCAAATAGATCCTATATCATGTCAATGTAATATTTGTCTGGTTGATATTTAATACAATCAACAATTCCTGAAGCAGGAAACAGCCTGCCAAAATATGTAACATTAGAAAACTTTGTTTACATATTTCTGAAAGATGTTATCAATTGTGATTCATCTTACAGATAAGAACATTGAGGTTGTACTTTCTACGAAATTTCAAATCAATATTTGTCTGGATGGATGTCATTTTATTTTACCATCCTTGTAGTCTATTGCCAGTGAAGATGTTACATTTGATCTGAAGAACTGGTTTGGTTTACTAGACTGGGTAGCCCAGCCGTTTCTGTAAACTTTCTGATGTCCACAAGGTCAATATAGATTCACTTGTTGTAGACTGTTAAAATCTATAGTGAACAGTCCATGTTGTTATCATTATGAGAAATTTTTACAAAAATTTACAAAAAAGTTGTTTTACAATCAAAGTGGCTGAATTACTTAGTCTAGGACAGAGACAATTACTGTAGATTTACAGTACTCAGAAGCAACACAAAGAGGGTCGAATATTTCTTTGGTAACCAAATTGGATAAGTTTGACCTAGCTTTGTTAGAAAGGTTACTTTCTGAGGAATTTAACTAATCGGTACATTAGCATTTATGAAACAGACAACCAACCAGGAAATAATACTTAATGATAGAGCAAACTATTTTGTTTTTGTCTTGTTCACATTTCTGTATGATCATAGTCAACCTTCTCTAATGTACAGTAGTTCTAATAACCTCAAAACCCTAATAAGTCAAATGCCCAGTCCATATCGCCAGCATATATTATCTTCGTTATCAATCATTATCCTAACCTACTACAGTATTTGTTGGTCTTGCCTACCACTTACAGCTCTCCACTCAAGATATCTAATTTCATAAACTAGCCGAAAACACTCCTGTTCAACCATCAATCTAATACTGCAAAAGATATTTTTCTTGTTTCTGCCACAGGCGATAAAATGAGGTCACTTTCAACGAAATGACTGGATACATGTTCTACCAGGTTCTCTGAATGGGTTTAGAAGATTGATTCCAAAGCTGATATGGAATTTTTGCTTCTAAAGGAAACACGATCGCGAGAGTACAACATCAACTCGACATTGGGAAAAGAGTGCGTGGTTACAGATCAAAGGCAAACTTGATTGCCGCTGCGTTATGGACAATGTTAAACAGTCAGGTTAGCGTTGCAGTCAAGAGTAACTAGAATATCTGGTATCGCTGAAGTTATTAAGTGGCGGGTGAACAACACAAACTAAATTAAATCTGCAATAACAATTCACTAATGGAGAAATTTACTTTTTGACAATCACAATTTAATTTATTCAAACAGTTTTTTCCCCCTTTTTTTCTCCATCTGACCAATAATGGAGCAGATATTACTCAAGGGCAAGATTATACCATGTAATATACTGACAGTGGTTCTATCTAAAATGGCTTGCAAAATGTTCAAACTGTACAAAAGTTTAATACAATAAATTATTATGCATAAATATCACAAAGAATTTATGAATCTTCATTGTAGCAGTGATAGCCACTTCACATCATTTCTGCTTCTGTCCCTGAAAACACATTACTTCAAGAACTGATATTAATATATTTGTTTCCTAACTAATTAACTATCACTAGCAGAGAACAATGTCAATTCCTACATGTCAAAGTGAGATTCTTTACAAAAATTTTCACCAATTGAAGAATGGTCAAAGTAATATCAGTTTCTTTCTATTTTCCTCTTCCAAGGCGACACATAAATACAGAATGAATACAGAAAATCCCACAAACTTGACCCTATATCTGTCCCACTAATTTCAGCCTTGGTAAGTATTATAGTACTTCTATTTAAGCAGACCTGTGCGAAAACCAACAGCAAGATCTTTAAATGCTCATCAGACACCCGTAAAGTATAGCACTCAAATGGAGAAATACTGTAAGTAGCCATTACCACCACAAGTGTCCATTACATATTCACTGTAAGGAAACCAATAATCATAATACACTAATATGTATGTTTTAAGAGGATCCTTATATTCCGAGTACCTGACATTTCATTTCCTTCTTCCTCGTTTGCATTTCCTTTATAAAGGAAACACCAAACAGTGTTGCTTCAAGCTTCTATTGTTGTAACGCTCTTTCTCTTGGCTTGCCAATAATATTGTAATCCACACTGTTCTATACATATTGGAATGTAAATTGTGCCTTCAAAGGTGAAATTGCTTAATTTGCTGAAAGGTATTAAAAGGGATAATAAGCTGGGCTCCCCCTCCGCCCACCCATTCTTTATAAAGTGCCTATTCTGTGGAATAAGCAATACTTCACTAACATCATGTGATTCCTATCCAGTGAGAAACATGAATATGCAAATATATACATGTGCATAGTACACGGTTCATGAATAATATTAACTACCTGTATTAATAGTCATTGCTATAGCAAGTTATTCTCCATGGACCTATTGTATTTGAATGATATTGAATTCAACCTGAGGTCATCCATTTGCACACAGAAATTCAAAGTACTGTATGAATAAGTGAATAAAATGAATAAATTTCAAAATTGTATATATCTGAGTAACAGAACAAGCTATCAAGATTTGAGTTGGAGTTGTGCATTTACTTGCTCTGTGATACAATTTATTTTTAAATGTCTGACTTCGTTAATATCCTTTAACTATCAAAAAGAAAAGATTACTTGAAAATTTTGAGCCAAAATAGAAAACCTTGTGAAGTTCTATTTCGTCAACCTCTTGAATTGTTATATTACTCACTTTGAACAGTCACATGTTATGTTATAATTTTAAACCACCAGCTGTTTTATACTAACAGTAGTGTAGTGTATCCAATACGTTACACTAGTTCAGACCAGCAATGAACACAACACTATATTCTTCATTTCCTCATTACTAAATTCCCTCTTAGTTCTGTTTATGAGACAATCAGTTATGCTTCCACATATTTTGAGTCTTTCAAATAGAAGGTTAATTAAATCACCCGCCGCCCCCCCCCTCACCCCCCCTTCTTGTTGTACTTCACTTCCTCATACCGTAGACAACAGTCACTCATGCACAATTCCACTGAAGGACATAACTGCAAACGTTTATTAATATTTAATACACAAAGTGTGACAATAACAAAGTGTTGAGTATAGCAATTGTTTCTATAAGTGGCTTTCATTTTGTTCGTTAGTACATTTCCAAACTAGATGAAATGTTTGCATACAGGTGAGGAGGGAGACAAACATACAAACAAACAGACAAACATACATACAAACACCCATTTATTCAAAACCCACCGCAGTAATTATTTCTATTTGACAATGTGGGAAATCTACGTACCAAGTATGAACTTCAATAAAGGTGTCATACTGTATATTGAGTTTTCATGTTAATAAGATTGGACATCACATGCATACACACACATGCACACCGTTACCGCGGCATATATTCAATTTGCTTTCAGCAAGGGACTCAAAGTTCAAATCACTGTACAATAAATTCATGAATGAATATTCATGTCATTTGCAGACTTTAACCAATCACAATGAACCAGAGAATGTCACAAGAGTTCATTCTCACATTAAAACAACACATAAACACTGTAAGCAATAGCAGAGACTTAGTAAGGAGTACTCAACACTTAACATAACTTCCTTGTAGCAATATTCTTCACCCTTGGTTGTTACTACCATGTTTGTCTTAACATGTAGAAGGTCAGTACATCATGGGAGTGAGATCACCTTTACAGCCTGTTCATAAGTATGACTACTGTACCTACATACATACTGTAGTCTATTCATATTTATGAATAAATACGGATGGAGAAGCCTAAATCAACAGTCAAGTCTATTATTTCCTGAATACTTCCTGCAATTCATACATATGATTTAAAATCAGTGCAAACTGCAAAGCATTAAACTGTTTACCAGGTGATCTTTCAACATGTCAGATGTTTACATATATGGTCTGTTTAGTTGATATATGGTGTTCTGGTAAACCTGCATTGACTTTTACAAAAGCCCTTGCTGTCAAATGCAACAGATAAGGCAAAAATAAGGTGTTTCTTTTACCTTAGCCCACCAAAATGTCACCAAGAGGACTACATAAATAAACACAAATAAAACTTAAAAAGGGATATGCTAAGATCAGTTATTTATAAAATCAAACATCTATATAGCTTCATGACCTTTGACCCCACATTTCTGTGGATTTGATTGGATATTGTTTGCTTCCTTTTTTACAATCAAGACTTCACCTAAGTTTCCTATCTGGTTCCAGAAGTGACCCAGAAATTGGGTCAACATGGTGAAGTGCTAACATGTGACCATTTTTTGGGCAGCTATGAGGCTAGAATTGCATATGTAGTGATGAGGCAGGTTAGTGAGGAGTGATGTCAATTCTCTGTGTATTACAACCTTCCTCTCTCTTGTGGATATTTTCATCCTGTTTTTCATCTTCTTTTTTTATCCTTTCTATATTTCATTCAATATCACATTAATCACACGATATAGCAGGAAACTATCACCCCAACCCAGCTTATAATTTGATCATCCATATTCCTGAACTTCCGTTCTCTTTCTTGCCTCATCAGAGCATCGTTCCTGGCCAGGCATCCCAGAGTAATATCATCTGACGTACACTCTGACATAATAGGCATGAGTAACCTGGTTACTAGCTTGAGTATCCTCTGGAGGAGCCATTGATGCAGATACCGCAGTATGATCACCTTCCACTGAGATGGAGACGATGATAACACTGGACTGACACCAACAATATCATTCACAACTTGACATGTTCTCATGTATCTGACATGTACTGTCCCTAACATATATGATGATAACACTGGACTGACACCAACAATATAATTCACAACTTGACATGTTCTCATGTATGTGACATGTAGTGTCCCTAACATATTCCCAAGGTCTCTGCACTGGGCTAATATGTCCACCTCAAGTGCAATCATGATAGAGTGATGTGGCAGCTACTGAGGGCTCATCTCAAATTCAAATTCAAACTTTTTACTTTGCAACAGTCCATAGATAATGAAGATGGAGTCGTATCTTGTCAGATACTTGGTTTAAGTCTAAAAGTCAGTATCTTCCAATGATTTGTACAAAGTTTGGGAGAATTACTGGAAATTATTGAATAATACACTTAAAAGTCGTCCACAACGACTAGTTCATGTTAAGATACTATGACAAAGTGTGAGTTGAAAAGAATATGGCGTGAGATGTGTTGATAAATAATAATGCCAGTTTGTTGTAGAGCAAATTTGTTCTTTAATGAAAACAGGCTCTTTTCACTCTGTACAACATTTAATAATATTATAGTTATACCCATGACATTATTTATGAACTTTGTCACCACCAACGGTACTAACAAGATAACTTCAGGGACATAGTTCGCGGTCCAGACAAAGGTTGACAATTTTTCCTTTCCAAAGGACCCTCCGCATTAATGATTGACATTAATGTTATATTTAGCATAGTACCAAATATTGGAGACCACAATTAAATTGAGACTTTTCCTACTCAGAAATCCTGCGCTGTTACAAGTAACTTTACAGCTCAAAGCAACTTTTTAACGATTGTTTCTGGTTGTACCTCGTTCAACCAGGTCTGACTTTTCCTGGTTGTCCCACGAACAACCAGGTCTGAGGTTTTCTAATGGACCTAACAGCAAAATTAATTATCCGAAAAATGTAGCAAAATAACAAAGAATATTAACCCATTGCATTGCAAGTGTTCTATGGTTTACATCACTTGAAATTAATCTCACGGTAAAATCCTGATAGGATAAAGTTGAATACATTAAATGCATTAAAGCAGTTTTATAAGGTTATTGTGTCAATCTATACCATACCTTTCCATGGAGGTCTGTATTGAGTAGCATTATAGCACACGTCAGAGTATTAACTGCATCATCCGATTGGTACAACCCACCGTTGCATTCATGATACCGTTTGGCAAATTGTCTGAGGACTCGCTCTCTCTCCTGCGATTCTCCAGTGAGGGCGACATTCAATAGAAACTTTCGCAAAGACTGGTCCAGCCGCTCCCCAGTAAATGTATAATGGGCAAAATACTCCTCGGCTACCAGCTGATTAAAGTCATTCCTACAAAGGACAACGAAATACAAGCATCAAGACAACAAGAATTGAAAGAATCTAAATTATTAGTCCATCGGGGCAGGCCTCAAAAAGTGCTTAAAAAACGACTTTCGTTGCACATATTTAGTACCAAGGTTTGTTGGTTGGAAGTTGTAGAGGGATGTCCTGGGAACATTTTTCGCGATGTTGGATGATTGGAGAGGTGTTATTTTCGAGTAAACAACAAACAAATCACGTCACTCTTATATGGTGTACGACAATTACAACAAAGCAGTTCCTTGTCACAGCAACATGAAAATGGCATTTAAACGCTCTTGCACTTATTAGAACCTAGATGTTCTTGTTGACAATTATAGAGGGATTTCCTGAAATTCAAGAATTAATTTAATTAAGATTATATTTCTTCAGAACAGGCAGTACAACCGCAGATTTCAGAGTTGAAGGAAATTTTCCGGTGGTCAGTGACTGAGTGATAATACGCTTTAAAACAGGTGTAAGAGTGTCCGCACAATCGTTCAAAACTGTCGTTGGTATTGGGTCAAGATTACAACTCTTGGATGGCGATTGAAAAATAATATTGCACACTTCCTCTGTGGTTGTTGGTTAAAAAAATTCCAATTTGGAGTTCAAACTTCAAAGAATTAACCGCTGCATGAATGACGGATGGAAAGGTGTCATGAATCATCTGGATCTTTTCAGTGAAAAAGTGAGAATTTGTTGGCAAGTTCCTAGGCAGAATCACAGGTTGGTAGTGGTGAGGTCTTTTTCCGATGTAGACATTAATCAGTGATATGAAAAAGTTGCTTCTGATCTGATGAGCAGTCCTATAACAACACCGAGAAATGATTATGTTTGGCGATACAGATTTTCTTGGATACGTAGTTTCGCTGATTGCGATTCACTTGGCGGTCAATTTCAAGGCCAGAGGCCCTCGATCCAAGATCATTCTAATTTCTGACATTTGCATTTGGCGTCTGTTATTTCTTGGTTGGCCCATACACGGATTACACGTTTCGTTGTGGGTGCATGTTTATCAAACACCGAAGAGAGAGCCTCAAAATAATTGTCAATGTTTAATGTTATCAGAAATAGTATTTGAAGAACAAGTGATTGAGTCTAACTTGGCAATATCAGCTCAAAAGGAACCAATATCAAATTGATGTTTTTTTACATTTGAGGGCAAGGTTACAAGTTATGGCACAATGGTCAGACAGTCCTTCTTGTACTGAAATATTTAAAATAGGTGGGTTATCAGAAGCACAAGATATATAAGCATATCAATGCCTCATACTTCTTCCATACATCAAACAAACTGACAAACACAATCTGGCAGACATGTACAATGGCTAGCTAGTAGGCCTGAGTTGGGTGGGAAAAACCAGAACTGGGGACCCGTTATCATTACCGGGTCAGGTAATGGGTAACCGAAACTCTGGACCGAATATTGCCAAAAAAAAGCGGAACTAGCCAAACACAATGTACATAAATGGCAGATCACTATGCCACCTCCGAAATATACGTTTTCAATTGATACTCCTGTTGTTATGAACAACTGACTTTTATGTTTTGATGTAAATGATAATGCAAATGCATATGAAATAAAGAAAAAACCTCGCCAAAAAAATGATTCTAAATGTTTCTTTCACTACGATCCAGGGTTCGCATTAGCCGCTGGATTGTGCAATTCCTGCAATTTTATTAAACTCCTGAATGTCAAAAGTTGCCAAGACGGGTCTTCCCGTAATAAATTACAGCTCTCAACTTGAATCTCAACTTGAATTAAACAGACATTATGGCTGTGACGAATGCATTTGGAATGTACACGTTTAGTAAAAAGCCACTTGCGATTATTTTTGTTTTGTTATTCCTTCTATAACATCGCGTAAATTTCCTTGCCAGTCTTTCATTCTATGAAATAAATTAATGAAAACATACTAATATTGAGAATTTCAATAATTACGCATGCACAAACATATATATACAGCAGCTACAACTATGAGAGGAAAGCACTTATTATGGACTACCAGAGCTGGTTGCTTGATGACACCAAAGACACATGTATGCATATTAGATCCTCCTGCAAGCAGGAACTCGCAAAGAAGCCTCATTGGCTTATCAAAGCCACAAGCTGACCGAAGTCA
>JAAAKB020265856.1:0-18243 GCA_010014835.2 Apostichopus leukothele
TATTTTAGACAGTTAAGTGGAAAGTTAGTGATCCAGCACTACTTGGAAGTTTTCTTGTAAATGAAGGTTAATGCACAGTTAAATCCAGTCATAGCATGTTGGCCAAAATAGTAAGTCTTAATTAGACTTGAGTGTAATTTTATTGTGAGCAAAATTTAAGAGTACCAGTAACTTACAATTCATAGAGAGCATGTGGTGTATTACATTGTGGTTGGCTGACCTAATTACCGATATGTTGTGGTACTGTAGGCTGACCTTCCTACAGATATGTTGTGGTAGGCTGACCTCCGTATAGGTATGTGGTGGTAGGCTGACCTACCTTCATATATGTTGTGGTAGGCTGACCTCCGTATAGGTATGTTGTGGTAGGCTGATGTACCTACCGGTATGTTGTAGTAGGCTGACCAACCGATAGGTACGTTGTGGTTGAGTAACCTAAGTTAACTACGGGTAGGTTGTGTTGGGCTGACCTAACTACAGATCGGTTGTGGTAGGCACCTACAGTATACTGTAGGTACATTGTGGTTGGCTGACCTACCTACAGATATGTTGTGTTGGGCTGACCTCCGTATAGGTATGTTGTGGTAGGCTGATGTACCTACAGGTATGTTGTGTTGGGCTGACCTACCTATAAGTATGTTGTGGTACTCTGACCTAATTGCCTGTATGTTGTGGTTGGCTGATGTACCTACACTTATGTTGTAGTAGGCTGACCTACCGATAGGTATGCTGTGGTTGAGTGACCTAACTACAGGTATGTTGTGTTGGGCTGACCTCCCTACAGATACTGTATGTTGTGGTAGGCTGATGTACCTATAGGTATGTTGTGGTAGGCCGACTTAACGGCTGGTATGTTGTGGTAGGCTGATGTACCTACTGTATAGGTATGTTGTGGTAGGCTGCTATACCTACAGGTATGTTGTAAATGGGCTGACCTACCTACAGATATGTTGTGGTAAGCTGACCTAACTGCTGGTATGTTGTGCTCGGCTGACATCATTAATTTGAACTTTCTCGGGAAGTGTAACCCTTTTAAAACAGTGTTACTTTGGTATGATGATTAAACAGTGATTAATATCAAATTAAAATAGTGGTTTCATGGGTCTTCCATGCATTAGTGACAACTTTGAAAGCCAAAGACAGATTGATATCCCTTGAAATAACTACTAACAAAGTTGAGGTCCATAGAACTACTCTAGTACTACATCACATATTTTAACTGTTTTCATGTACGAGTAGGTAATATTAGTTTCTATATTCAAACTTGTCTCAGTCATGGACTCAGACAATAAGTAGATCGACCAGATTTGGATACTGATGATGTAAGCTGACGATTTATTTTATATAAGTCATCAATCTCGGACACCAACATGAAAACTGTAACAGAAGAATGAGAACAAAATAGATAGGTAAACCAAAGTAATGATTATTACATGGTATCAACGATACATCATAAAATAGACGCCAGTAAATCAGGTCATCAGTGTAAAGTATCAATGCATTCCACAAAGTGAAATTATAACACATTGAACCTTGATGCTACATCATAACCAGCACTTGCAAGAAATAAGTATTTCCTATAAATCATACATGTCTTGAATACATTGATGGAAACACCTCAATCTATCATGTTAAAATGCAGTTATTAATTTAGTCTGTGTGGAAGTTCCTTCACGCTTCAAGTACATATCAACTTGACTAACACTAAACAAAAGTATCGGATGAAATGTTATCTTACAATATAATGTCAATTGTCAATTGTACAGTATAATACAAGGCAATCTACTAAACCCTGCTTTGTCCCACTTACAGATAACTTTCTACTAATGCTGATCCCAGACTAGAAACAATTAAGAACTATAAGCAGTGACATCAATAATAATCTGTCAAGTGCAGCTCTGGCAGTTGAGGATCTCATATGTGTACACCAAATATGTGACATATGGCTATCACAACAAAGTCTTACTGAGCCGGAAATAAAAAGAGTCTGGATTTCTATAAATATCATTGACTGAGATGATACATCTGGACATCATAACAACTTACCAAGTTCATTATGTCATTTTATATAAATACAGTAGAGTGGCGTAGAATCAGACGCATATCCAACCGTCTGAGTTTCCACTGCTAGTTCATCCCAATGACCGACACATCAAAACTTAGCATTGGCCCGTAAACCAATTACATGTTCTTAGATTCACATACTTAAAGACCTGTGCAATAACATTTGAATGCCAAATTACCAGAGTACATCCAAATTGGTAGTGATGCAATACATTTAATATCTGAAATCTTTGATAAACAATGGGTATTCCAACACACATCAAATATAATTGTCATGTGAACAAGCTAAAATCATAAACTACAAGAAATAAATCATTTGTCAATTTTGCTACCATTGCAACGACAATAAATCTCATGAATATTCAGTAGTCAAGTTTAAGGAGTTTAAGGAGACGTCTGTTACCAATGGTCACATTGTGATTTTTTTCTATGTTAAACACCAACAAGATATACGTTCATTGAAGCCCTACTCATAAATTCGTGCTCCAATCTAGCTGAGCTGAATTATTAATATTTTCTATTCATCATGGCACATCTAAGATTGATCTCATACCAAAAACATGAGAATTACAGCTATAAGTTGTTCAATTGGATCAAATTTCCATCGCTCACGAGTAAAGCGGGCCTGTAAACAAGATGTTAAAAGATGGCCAAAACTAAGCCAAACAATCGGTAATATGTGCACATTATGTTTCAATTAGTCATTAGACAATGTTCTTCTTAGTAAAATACAGTATCAGTTTCTTCAACTCACCTAATATCAATATTTCTTACAAAAGTTTCAGCAAGTAGTTGGTAACTCGTGAAATGAGAGAATCTTCACCTTAAATTGAATAAATCTAAATAACATGGAGGACTTGTAGCAAGTCTTCCGACTAAAACCCATGTTAACAATACTCATATTTTTGTGATGGTTTTCATCCTCCATAATATATCCATATGGTAATGATGGCTATATTCGTCTCATGTTGTACAGTCATCTCACAGTTTTTCCTTCCTTTTATCTCTCCATAGATGAGAACTCTGTGCGTCTGTTTCTACGGGGACGACCTGTGACCTCTTATATCCCTTCTTCAGTGGAGAACTACAATGTTAAAGTCAAAGGTGCCGCACCTAGCAAGACTCTAGCCTTGGACTGGGTGTATCCTTTCATTATATTTGGTACTGAAATAGCAGTCTTTGTATGTTTGCATTTCAGCTGGAATTTTATTTTTGGGACCGGGGATCATTAATAATACTATGGTTAAAGAATACTCGTGTCTGAGCATTGAATGAATGGAATTACATTCTTTCTCCTAAAGTCATCTGTCTTCTCTTGAGAAGGGCCGGGTGGAGCAAGTATGGAGGGGGGAGGGGCAGGGTTATGCAGTCATCCTAGTCTTTAATGATGTTACTCTTTCTATCACTCTTTGTAGTTTTTCCTTACCTACAAATTAATCAGCTATGGCTACAGAGGGAAGGACTCTCGTTTTAATTTACACCAGCTGCCATCTGGAGAAGTGGTCTACTTCATGGCTGCCGTGGTGGTCCTCCATAACGTAGAGGAGGGTGTACAGAGGCACTATTTGGGTCACAATGATGACGTTAAAAGGTATTATGCCTCATCAATCATTGATGGTTCAAAACATAATTTCAATGTGATGGAAGAGTATATTGGACATTAGTTTTGTGAGGAAGATGTCCCTATCATAAATAAAGCTGTGATAGTATGTGATTATATCCCATCAGGTCTTTTCTGTGTGTGACAATGAAAGGTATCTTTCGCTGGCAATTGCTTCCTCATGGATGGTAGATCTTCAATGTTGTATTTGCAATTTTGAAATGAAACTTTGAAATTGAGTAATATTTACAATACTAGGATTAAATCATCTAGTAGTACTCTTAACTAAACTTACACTACTAAGCCTACCTGCAACCAGACACTTAACTAATTTCATATTTCCATGCAAATGATATGGACTACATTGGAAGATATTAGTTGTCTTAGTTTCCACCCAGATTCCTACATGCTTAAGTAGGCTAGGCCAGGGTACACTGATGGGTTTTGTTCATGTGACACTAATATGACAATATATTTGTGTTCAAGTGTATCTGCTTGACAGGAGAGGTTACCATGGGAACACAACCAGCTGATACCTTTCTGCACTCAGCATATTTTCCACTATTGAACAATAAAGCTTTGGTATCTTTCTCAACTTCAAGCTTTATTTTATGAGAAAACAAAGAAATATAATTCTTTTTTGCAGCTTTGCATCCATTTCTGCTGTATTTAGGGATGTTATTATATTTTCTCTCTTTACAGTATTGCCATTCACCCTGATAATGTTACCATAGCAACTGGCCAGGTGGCTGGACATGATCCAGAGGAGGGCATGGTAAGCATCGAGAATGACTGTAAATTTACATTGTAGAACTAATCGGGTCATTTTAGTTTGATAGGGATCGCTTTGTATTTATGGTTTGTTTACAAACAAATTTTACAGAGTGGCAGGCCTACATGACATCATTGATGTCTGAAATTAAGATTTAAATATCTGCTTTTTACAAAGAAAATTAATTTACAGAAAGTTGCATCCATCTAACTAGATGACATCAGTGATGAATTAAATGTCTTCTTGTTTACAAATGATTGACATCTAAATGTAACCTAGACCAGAGATTCACCTGTCCTTCCATATTAAGTACATTAGTCAAAGGTGGGAAATCTTTAAGTAGTTTTCAAGATGAACTGGTGATATTGAACTAAATTGAAGGACAGTGGTGATTCATTATTAATGCTAGTATAAAGAATGGTGGAGAAAGTCAATCTTCTGTAAATGATTTCACAAGTGGTAGTGGCTAACTTGTCAACAATTCTTGAATATCCTTGGGACAAACTGCTTGATAATATGTACCTCCATAACTGTATATCACTACATGCATCTGTGTGGAATACGGTCAACGCATATGGATTTAACAGGAAGGAATGATGAATTTATTGACCACAAGTAATGAAATAAGTGCCATGACAGATTTTGTCTTTTACAGGACCATGTGTTTGAAATAATCATAGGAGGTGATGGTAAATGAGAGTGGTCGTGAAATCTTTTTAAAATGTCTGATGTTAGGATGGAAAGTCTTGTAGAAATGTCTTAAGTTAGAATGTAAAACCCTGTAGAAAGTATCTAGTATTAGAATGTGAAGTCCTGTCGAAATTGTTGCTGGTAATAGGATGCGAAGTCCCGTAGAATGTCTGGAGTAAGAATGTGAAATACTACAGAAATGATTGACATTTAATACAGGAAATCCTGTTGAAAGTATCTGGTATTGAAATGGTTTTCTGGTAAAAGGATGTGTAGCACACTCAAATAACTAATATTTTGATGAGGAATTAAGTAGATATGTCTTGTTCTAAGTAGAATTCAATAAATGTCTTCATGGACATATTTATCTATGTCTTCACATCCTCTGATTGCAGCCTCATGTTCGTATCTGGAACTCTGTCTCCCTCAACACCCTTCATGTCATTGGTTTGGGTGTCTTTGATAGAGCTGTGTGCTGTATTGGATTTTCTAAACATGTGAGTATTTATTTGATATATTGTAATATTATATTGTATTGAGCCTTAGTATTTGGAGTAATTACCTGAAGAATGCATCTATAGGTACTTCGCTCTTTGAATATTACTGCAATAGTGTTGGAAGTCAAATTAATTATTTATTATGCTTGTAGCTGCCATTGAAGTCTGAAGTATTTTTAGGATTTCTATTGTCTGTTGTAGTAAATGATAATTGACTATAACATTTGATGTTAAAATTGTCTTCAGTTTGTTTAACCTCAGTTAATTGTCAAATTGGTACATTTTCTCTGAAGTTCAGAGTAAGTGCAAAGTTGCTTGGAATTAAGGGTGAGGCTCAAGATATGTTTCTGAAATGTGGAAAAGTCATCATCTCATAACTGCCAGAAGCTGTTTACATTAAACATCATATGATTTGACAAGCTGTCAGCTGAGGTACCTATTTGCTGCTCTGTTTAATTTCATTTTCTTGCTTTCAGGATGGAGGTGGCCATCTTGGAGCCATTGATGATTCAAATGAACATGTTCTCTCAGTCTGGGACTGGGCTAAGGAAAAGAAACTCTGTGAGACAAAGGTAGCCGTTTTATTTCTCATATCTCACTTTACATCAATGATAATGTCAGATTATAGCTCATTATGGAATGTTACATCTTGTAGAGAGAGTGAAGAGTCTGAGGCTATTTGGCAAAGGCCCGTTAGTTCTTGAACATTCCTGTGCATTCTGGGTACTTTTTAATCCATGTTCGATTTCACATCATTTATCAGTTTTTGTCTATGTAAGGAGAATCTATCAATTTATTATTGCTCTGTTGACAGTGGTTGATGTGATACCAAAGTAGTCTATATATCCTCCCAAAGTTAAAGCATTGAAGTAAATTCTCAATCGACTTAAATGGAAAAACGATGAGAGAGAAAGGAAACGTCTCGTCCTGGTAGAGTTTTCTGCAGTCCCTATTACTATCCTACATACACTAATTGTAATAGTTACATGTATTGAAATGCCCTAAAACTAAGGATAAACAAGCAGGTATAGAATTACAACTACCCAAGAGCAATTTGGGAGGTGAGATCCGGACACCTTTATTTAATCGTTTCACACATACTACAATAACAAGAATATTAATGTTTCTGTCAGTCAAAATTTATATTAAAAAGGAACTATTATTAATATTGAGGCAAGTTTTGTATTCGTAGATGCAAAATTTGTGAAAGCAAATTGTAGACACTGTTGGTGGAATGGGAAGAGCAGTAGATTGGAGGTTGCCTGCCAATATGTTATGGGTTGGCAAGGTTTAATAACAAATAGTTCTTGGTACTGTAGAAACTAGAGTACAGCTGTTCTGTGGAGACAGACAAGTGAGTCACTCATAAATATTCATGTCAGGTGCAATTTTGCATTTTGGTAACAAACGTGAGTATATGACTTCTAATATCGTATGACAGTCTTCATGAGTTTTTAGATAACAATGTGTTGATGATGTAAGGCTCACTATTCCAATAAATCTCAAGATTAAGGTGTAACTTTGTATTTTATTATCTTCTTTTGTATCTCCGGCATCTTTAGAGCTCTCAAGACCCTGTCGTGCAGGTAGAGTTCCCACCTCAACTGGAGAATCAATTGATCAGTCTTGGTAAGGGACATATACACTTTTGGAATTATTCCACTGGGAAGCTGGTCAGGAAGTCTGGTATTTTTGAGGTAAGGAATACACTGTTCTGCTTTCTGACTGTAGTTGCTAAAGAACAAATGCTCACTTTTGTTTAGTAGCCAGTTAATGTCGTTTGACACTTTGTAGCGAGATATTTTTCATGTTATTAGAGGCAGCCATCGCCGTCATGTTTATAAATAGAGTGAATGCCTTCACATTCAGTTACTTATTTCCCTCCGGAGGCTTCCAAGGTAGATGTAAGAGAACCTTATTCTATCCTGTATGTATCAGAAGGTAGTACTTAATAAGATATATGCAATGTTATTGTAACGCCCCCCCCCCCACCATCCCCCACTCACCTAATGCTGCTAAAATGACCACATGTTTAAAGAGGCTTACACAAAATCTGACACATTCCTTCCACAGCATTGGAGCATATTTGCATGTTATAACATTGTATGGACCCCTGAAATCAGACTGACACAGACTGACCAATACTTTCTGGTATCAAACTGAGATACCAGCAAGACAAGGGTCATCACTTTAATGTCCCTTTGATTGCTGCTCTCATATTTAGAGCATTTAATCCTAACCTTACAAATGGTTAGAAATATTCAACCTTTTCCATAATTGTGTTTCAATTATCTAAGTACAACACTGAGCTCTGATAAGTGTGCCCAAGCAGTGACTGTGTCACTTTATCCCACATTTTACAGACCCATTTATCATTTTATGGTTGGCTAGCGATCCGTGTCGAATAAGATAGCCTTGTTTGTTATCTTTAATTTATGCAGAGCGTGAGGCGTGGTTGGTTTTAGTGTAAAGTTCAGATAATCACTCTTTTCATTCACACTGATGATGATATTTAGACTGATCCACAAAAGATCAATCCATAAAGCTAACTTCATATCTGTTCGTTGAGAGAGATTATTAACATTTAGTTCAGTGCTGAGTGTTGGTTCAAGTTATTGATTCATGTCAGCAGAGGAGTACAGATATTGTATACTGACCCCAGATTACCACACCTGTTTCCAGCATTCCTTTGAAGTTTCATGCTAACTGTGAATGTCCTTTATTCTCTCTTTGCGTAGAAACACGATAAGCCCAAGTTCGTCCTCTGTATGACATTCTCAGCAGAGGGTGATGTTATTACTGGTGATTCCAACGGTAACATCTTCATCTGGGGTAAAGGTATGTAGACCGTTTGTATCAGTCAATGTAATGACAGAAATATCTCATTTTGTTGTTGTTCTGTTGATCACTCCTGGCATTTCAGTTATTTTTTTATTTCTCCCAGATCATTTCCATCGTTGTTTCCTGTGTTCTCTATGTACTTGTAGATGTTGGTGCTTCTAAATCATTCAATCATTTAATTTCTTTGTTGTATAATGAAATGTTTATATTAAATTGAAAACCTCTCCAAAAGTTAAAAGCTTGATATAATAGTTCTTCTATTTCTCTTCTCAAAACATTCCTGTGCTTTCATCCTCGACTCATTTGTCTATTTTGTATATTTCTGGTATTCAGTGACATCAGTATAGTAAATTCTACTTTTGTTAATAATGACGGAAGACTTAGTCAAGCCTGCAGTGATGCAGTCATCGCAACCCACAGTACAGACTGTAATACATATATAGAGCTGTTTTCCATGTGTAGCATACAGCCAATATTAAAGGATGCCCATGTCATCACATCTCCCCATAAGTTCAGTATTTATTCATGGCAGCTACAGGTATTCCTTAACTGCCTACTTAATGATTGTCGTCAGGCGGACTATAATAATTATTAATTTTATACATTGCTCATTCATTGGCAATTTGTCAACAGGTGGGACCCGGATCCGCCAAGCAGTTCCAGGAGCTCATGAAGGGCCTATCTTCTCTATCATTAATCTGTCTGATGGAGGGTTCCTCTCAGGAGGTGGCAAAGATAAAAAGATCCACTCATGGAACTCATCTTTCGAAAACCAAGGAACCGCTGATGTGAGTAAAAGTAGAGTCCTTCAAGAAATAGCTTGTCTTCAATCTTTACTATCAGTATTGTGATCTTTAATAATTAAACTGATATGAAGCATTGACAAGATTGATGTGTGGGGTTTAGGTTATTCTAGCTTCCCATTGATCAAATTAAGTAATTTATGGAAAGGTTTGAATTATAACAGAGGAAGATGTAGTAAATATGTTCAGGACTTAATTGTTTGTTTGTTCAATAGTCTGTGATTGCTTACATTCGTGTGACCTATTGAAAACACATGTACGGCATCTTCTTAGTGAAAAGATATACCATTGAAATGGTCTTTGTAATGATATATACTTCTGTGTATGTTATATATGCTAATTATGTTATAGTGTAATTTGATTTGCATACATCCCTGCATATCTTAAATCTTTATTCTCTATTTTGTCTGCTACTGGTAATGACTCCTACTAGTGTAAACGTTAAACGTAATTAATACTTATTTGTTCAATCCAGCTACCGGATGAAACTGGTCCAGTGAGGGCGCTCTGTCCAGCTAACGAGTCATTGATCTTTGTTGGTACCACCCGCAATGCTATTCTTAAAGGAGAGATTGGTGGCGAGTTTGAAACAGTTGTGCAAGTAAGGCAGTAATATTATGTAAACTATTCATGTTAATATTTATTTACCATTTGCTGTACTATTTGCTGTATCCATATCTTATACAAAGTAGTAGTTTCTTGATGTCATGCAGTTTCAATTTTTTTTTTCTTCTTATATTGCTAATAGTCACTAATAATGTGTTCAGTAGTCGTTATGCTTTCATATAAGCAAGCACATACTCTGAGAAAAGTTAACACTCTCTCTCTCTATGATACTAATCCAGGGAGATGATGCACAAGTTTGTACTTTGTTTATAAGTTACTTGACAAAGTCTAAAATATGAAAACATCAAGTTGTGCAAACCTTTCTCTATTTGTTGCTGCTTGAGCCTAGTCCTGTATCCTACCATACAATAATAACCTTATGTCAGTAATCTTCTTGTTTGAAGTATTCATGTATATGAGTTGTTGATTGCATGTAATAGCCAATAATATTGCATATTGGCCCAATATGTCATATTACTATCAGGGAGGCAGATATTAGATAGATTCGGTAGTTAATATTGCTGCTGTCCTGTAAGCACTGGCAAGTTAAAGTTCTGGTCCAAGCTTTAACAAGACTCTCTATTTATCGATAGTAACACACATTCACCGATTTCTGTTATTGTCTTTCAGGGTCATACTGATGAACTGTGGGGTCTAGGTATCAACCCTAACCTAGGAATGTTCGCTACTGGTGCTCACGACAAACGACTGGTTGTCTGGGACATGGAGTCTCACAAACCACTCTGGTCAAAAATTCTGGAGGTCAGTCACAGTGTATCATACACAGTTGTTCTCAACCCTAAGCTTTGCAAAGGAAAGGTGTAATCTTAGAGTTTTGTCTGTTGGTTAATGATAATAATTAAGTGAACATGTTTGATCAGTATGCTTTACGTTTTTTTCACATGATTGTATGTACCTCTCCCTCACCCATACTTCCATGTTTTGTTCAGTATGCTTTACGTTTGTTCACATGATTGTATGTATCTCTCCCTCACCCATACTTCCATGTTTTGTTCAGTATGCTTTGCGTTTGTTCACATGATTGTATGTACCTCTCCCTCACTCATACTTCCATGTTTTGTTTAGTATGCTTTACGTTGGTTCACATGATTGTATGTACCTCTCCCTCACCCATACTTCCATGTTTTGTTCAGTATGCTTTACGTTTTTTCACATGATTGTATGTATCTCTCCCTCACCCATACTTCCATGTTTTGTTCAGTATGCTTTATGTTTGTTCACATGATTGTATGTACCTCTCCTTCACTCTCCCCACCCCAACTTTCTCCCTTTGCTCATTATCACTGGCATTTGATTTATCTCAGTAGAAGATCTATTACTCTTGGATCTTTACATTTCAATTCTAATAACGTAACCCCCCCCCCCCTCCTCCTACCTATTGTTAGTGATCAGTAATACCCTCCCACCCATACTTTCTACCTTTGCTCATTATCACTGGTATTTGATTCATCTCACTAGAAGATCTATTACTTTCAAATCTTTACATTTCAATTCTAATAAGTTTACCCCCCCCCCCCCTCTCCCTACCTATTCTTAGTGATCAGTAGTACCCTTTGGTTATATCTGATGTTCACATCTTCATCTAGACAAGATCGTCAGAATTATTCATCATTCAAATATTAAATATCGCTACATCAACCCTCCCCATGCTTTCCACTCTGCTCATTTCTTAAGATGTTTCTGTCATGTTTCCTTTCAGGATCCTATCCAGTCCGTAGGGTTCCATCCTTCTGGTAATTTCATCGCTGTCGGTCTACAGACTGGAAGATGGATGGTCCTAGATGCAGATACTCACGACTTAGTGACAGTCCACACTGATGGCAATGAACAGCATGATATCATTCGATACTCTCCAGGTAAACAAGAGATAAACAGATCATTGTAATCGGAATACCTTCTCTTAATACTGCCCCTCTCCTCCCTCCTCATCTCCTCCTCTCCGTCCCCCTCCCCTCCCCCCAAATGTTTGCAACAGATCTAAGCTTAGAGGCATTTCTTTCTGGGGGCGGTCATTTTGTCCAATGCTTCCATAAATCAATTTCCTTTACCTTTGGTTTTGTATCTGTTGTTTCTTTCATCTTTGCTGGGAAGAAAAATCATGTCACAGAATTCAATGCCAGCTTTATATACTATTACAAACATTTATAAACAGACAAAGGAAATATGAACATCAAGTATGATGAATGTATAGGTTGATATATTAGATGTACCAGGCTGAATGTGGTCACCAGAGATGACCACAGATGTTGGCATAGTGACCCATCTCCATATTAGATCCTATACAGTAGTCCAGGCCTTCTACAGTGACTTTTACCTAGTTTTGCAAACAGTCCCTGACACTTTCATTGTGCTTGTAGTCTCGGTTGCTCCCAGTGAAATACAATGCGTAAACTTTCCAGATATACCCTTGTTTGATGAGTACCGTCGGATGCCAGAGATGTTCTAGAATAAATATTTAACTTACAGCAGACAAAGATCAGATGTACTATTTAGCTTTGGAACCTTGAATTTACTCAATATGGAGTATTTAAGTTGATTGTCATCAGCAGAATAACTTCTATTTGTTAACTGACAGCTGTTGTCTGCTAGCCTCATAAATTGAAGATTACCAATGTAATGTTTGATATGAATCTCCTTCTGTTTCTTAGATGGCAGCCATCTTGCAGTTGCATCTCACGATAACTACATTTACATTTATGCTGTTGAAGAAGAAGGAAGAAAATACAGTAAAGTTGGAAAATGTTCTGTAAGTGTCTGTATTTACTTTTGAAAGAGAAAGTTTTGCATGTAAGACTGATATATCAAGGCAGGCGTATAGAGCAGCAATTTGTGGACGGTTGAAAACACTCTAAAGTAAAACTTTTTATTACATGTGAACATCAGCATATTTTAATTGCTCAAATTATAATTTGCTTAATCTTTACACAATAATATATATTACATAGCATTATCATATAGATCCAATGGCAGCTTTCTCTTTATTTCTTTGGTCAAACTATTTCAGGGTCATTCCAGTTTTGTCACCCACATTGATTGGTCTTCTGACGGCAAACTACTCCAATCAAACTCAGGCGATTATGAAATGCTCTTCTGGGATACAGAGACCTGTAAACAAAATGTCAACGGCAAAGATTTGAGAGATACAGAGTGGCAGACGTATACCTGTGTGCTAGGATACCCTGTCATAGGTAAGAGACAGTAAGGTAACATATACCTGTGTGCTAGGATACCCTGTCATAGGTAAGAGACAGTGAGGTAACATATACCTGTGTGCTAGGATACCCTGTCTTAGGTAAGAGACAGTGAGGTAACATATACCTGTGTGCTAGGATACCCTGTCATAGGTAAGAGACAGTGAGGTAATATATAACTGTGTGCTAGGATACCCTGTCATAGGTAAGAGACAATGAAGTAACATATATTGTGTGCTAGGATACCCTGTCATAGGTAAGAGACAATGAAGTATGTATACCTGTGTGCTAGGATACCCTGTCATAGGTAAGAGACAGTGAGGTAACATATACCTGTGTGCTAAGATACCCTGTCATAGGTAAGACTCAGTGTGAGAAAAGGCTCTTGTGATGGATGAATCCAAAATACAGCAAAGAAAAGTCTTGTTGTATCAAGATATCAAAGTCTGTAAACTTGGGCAAGTTTAAATATGTCATCAGTAAAACACCTGTGTTTTGTTTCTTTTTGGAGGAGTTATGGCATGTATTGCTGGCATGTAGTGTGTCTAGGTGATGGTTGAGTTATGGCATGTATTGCTGTCATGTAGTGTGTCTAGGTGATGGTTGGAATTGCTTCTGCATTAATGGTTGAGTATCATTCTCAGTCAGCAAGGTCGCTGAACTCTACTTTAAAATGTTTGCTTTCTGCTCTTGACAGGAATCTGGCCCGAGGGTAGTGATGGTACAGATGTCAACACTGTCGCAAGATCACATGATGGATCTATCATTGCCACCGGGGATGACTTTGGAAAAGTGAAACTTTTTAAGAGTCCAGCGTCGCATCCCAAGGTAGGTGTAAACTTAAAACATCAAAACAGTCAAAACAAAGGATATTTGATATTCATTTATGATCACAAGTCCATGTAAAATGAAATCAGTTTGGATGTAGTCACCACTATCGCAGACTGGAATGTAGACGGACACAAAGAGTCAGCCATTGACTCATCCAGTCATACATTGCGCATGCCATTGCACAGCCTGTAGATGTGCCTTCAAATAGCAATCTACAAACATTTGACATATGATTGCAGGGGCACCAATATTGTATCAAGTGACACAGTTGTCACCCTTATGTTAACCAAGGTGACAACTATTTGCTGTTCTGCTGAATCCCAGGATATTTTACTTTTCTTTGTCAGGATCAAGATTAGATGTTGTCTACTGATATGAATATCTTTGTTTATTGTGTGTGTGTGCCTGTTCTCTCTCATTGTTCTGTCTTCTTCCATTTAGACGGAGTGCAATGCTTATCCAGGACACAGCAGTCACGTGACATGTGTTGATTTCTTTCCTGACGATCACACTCTGGTCTCCACTGGTGGCCGGGACATGTCCGTTTTGCAGTGGAAGATGGAGTAACCACCACTGCCATTCTTTCTTATTATTTGTACAGTGTTATTCTCATGTAAGCATGCAGTTGATATTGTGTCTAACGAGTAGTGATATTACAGATGAAGACATCAAACAAAAACCAGGGTATGCCATAAAAATGCAATGACCTAACAAAATATTAGAATCTAAGAATCTAAGAAAAAAAAAGCAGCAATGGATGGTAGAATCATAAGTAAAACTTTTAGAACATGGAGAGGTAGTGGTTGACCTGAGAAAAGATAAAGGAAAAAAAATTGCAGTTTTTGTTGGGAATATTTTTAAGAGGTATTTCTATGGTAGAGTGAAAAAAAAAGATAGGTGCCTGGGAATGTTAATGCTAGAGGCTTCTTAGAATAGAATCTTTCAGCAGCTATTTCGAGAATCGGGTATGAACTTGCCAGTAATGTCCAGTAGAAAAGTGATAGCTGTTCAGAGTTTCTGTACTAGGTTTGAATTAAGCAAATCGGTTGAGTTAAATAAAACTCCATCCTGGGTGTAGCAGAGAATCTGGCAAATCCTAGTTTGTTCTAAAGAGAAGAATATGGTTCTTGTTTTCTTTTTTTGGTTTGTCAAATAGAATTAATTTTCATGGCCTCAAGTATATAGCTATGTCATTAAACTATTAATAAACTTACTATCATAGTAAACTCTTTCTGAGTAAAGTCTTTCTGGGGGTGTCTTCTTAGTCAAAGTAAATAATTTTTGGTAACATTTTACGCAATAATGCATATATAGGGGGAAATGGACGTGAATGAGATTTAATCCAGTCTTGCCATGTTGGTGGTAGCAACAGTTTAAAACCATCTTTCAAAATAATATCAGTCTGTGATTTGACAGTCAGTGGAACATTATGCAGGATTTGAAAATGTCATTTCTCTTGATTAGATTAAGTGCCTACAACTATAAATCACTGGTATATGAAGTCAGGGTCAAGCAGTGCCTAGAATATAAAAGAACTCGGTCATTAGAAATTTATATTTACGGGATAATATATAGTTTTTAGATCTTGCGGGGGGGTGAGGGGGGGCTGTTTCTGTTTTCTTTGTCTTCCCACTGTGATATAAAACGGTGCTTAAACCTACACGAGTAACTAACAGAATATTAACTATTCTGATAGTGGAATGATCTTGTTGATTTAGATGTAAAGGAAAAGGAATTGCAAAGAGATGATGGATTATGAGACAATCGGCCAACTAGAATTATCATGAATTAACATGTTAAAACAAGGGTAATAACCTATTCACTGAACTGAAATAATGTTTAAGTCAACTTACCTTCACTATGTTGGTTACATATATACATCATGGATGCAGTGTTATAGTAAAGCATAAGCAAGTCGCCAAGAAAGCTGGCTCTTTTCGAACAAAGTTCACCAATCAAATCCTTCAAGTGTATGAGATGTTACTTGACTACAGCTGGTATTTATGTAAAATATTGGCTATTTGGAAGCCAGAGGATAATAAAGTGTGAAACAATGCAGATTGTTGTATAATTAACATGTTTGTATTGATGTTTATGCATGTTTTTATACACCTGTAAGTGTAGTTTTCCCTAGGGTCGTTTCATCTGTGAACAAATCTGTTAAAGTTCACTGTATGTTAGTGTTCACTTTGTATTGGTGTTCACTTTGTATTAGTGTTCACTTTGTATCCACAAACATTGATACCATAAAATGGAAATTCAAACATCTTGCCTGTTGTCTTGATTTATTTTTAACTTTCTTGAGACGTTACACGTTTTGATGATGATAAGTGTCTGTATTTTCATTCAAGACAAACTTGTTTGTTCCCTTTTATTTGAAGCTAAGTTAGTAGTAGTTCACTTAACATGATACAAAATGTCAATACAAGAGCAGAGTTTTACCATGCCACACTGCAATACAAGAGCAGATAAGAGTTTCACCATGCCACACTACAATACAATCGCAGATAAGAGTTTTGCCATGCCACACTGCAATACAAGAGCAGATAACAGTTTTAACATGCCACACTGCAATACAAGAGCAGATAAGAGTTTTACCATGCCACACTGCAATACAAGAGCAGAAAAGAGTTTTACCCTTCCACACTGCAATACAAGAGCAGATAAGAGTTTTATCATGCCACACTGCAATACAAGAGCAGATAAGAGTTTTACCATGCCACACTACAATACAAGAGCAGATAAGAGTTTTACCATTCCACACTGCAATACAAGAGCAGATAAGAGTTTTACCATGCCACACTACAATCCAAGATCAGATAAGAGTTTTGCCATGCCACACTGCAATACAAGAGCAGATACGAGTTTTAGCGGCCTTTACGTAACAGTTGCAACCATGTGGGTTGAAACTGGCAGATATTGGGTCTGTGAAATTTTTAGTGAAAATTCTGTGTCTCTCAACCCGCACTATCCCCCGCACTATCCCTTCCGCATAAGGCTTTGCTTCTAGAAAAAGAAAACAAATGCAATGAATTGTTTATCATTTCAATTGATGGGACAGGTGCATACTACAAGTTTACACACTGCTTGCGCCCGCTTTTGGGAAATTGGAACAAGGAATCTCAGTGAGGTCAGCTGGTTTCCATTTTAGATATATAAACAATTTCACTGTTGAACTTTGGGGGAAGACATATTATTACAATTTTCATTTTACTACAAATATTTTGTTTGTATTTTCCTCAATTTTAGTTGTCAAGTCTGTATAAGCCTTCTTTCTTTTGTAAATTGCTTAACATAGTAAGAACATTCATAGAAACTTAACACAGATTGTTATTCTGAATTTAGTTTAAACTGCAGGAAGTTCAATTGCATCAGATTTGTGAATTTACAAGTGAAAACTTAGCCAAAGGGTGCATGGATTGATACCTGGTTATTAGAAATAGTCGTATGTCAATGACCCTCAGCCGCCTTCCCATCCCTCACATGCACATCAGCACACACTGTTGCAGGGAGGTGTTGATTTTTCTATAGAACTAGTGTAGTGCTGTCTCATGCTGAATCCACAGTGCGTTAGATTCACTTTATTGTATTCCTATATAAATTAGGGACTCTATATTGCATTAGCAAAGTTAGAGCCACGGAATCTATTGAACAAGTTTTCATCTCTTATACCCCATAACCCGTCGAAATTCTACTTCTTGATCGAAATTTTCTAGTTTATGTAGAAAGTAGCAATTTCATGACAAAGGCGAAATCAAGTTGATATTCCCAGTCCAGGCTTCCAAAAAGGAGCCCTATAAAAATTTTGAGAGAAAACGATTACTCGGAATTCTGACATACCAGGTACAACGTCGACATTTTGATACAAGCAGTTGAAGTCTCGAGGATCAAGTCCAATTCCGAGATAATAGTTTAATGTTTACGGTCATATTGTGGTAAATGTTGCGCTATACAGGGAACTGGTCGAAATATCGAGATAAAATAATAGAGATTTGGAGGTAAAAATTCAACATCTTGGCGACTTAGTACATCGAAATAGAACATCGGGAAAATGTCGAAAGAAGTCGAAATTTCTAGACAATAGTGGGACAAAACAGTTCACATTTCAATAAATAGCCAATATTATGAAATTAAAAGTTAATATATAAATACCCTTTTAAAACTGCAAAACAAACTAAACAGCCCCAAAATCGGATCGATTTTCTGCCCAATTGAGTGCACATAAGGCCGGTGTGACAGTACAGAGTGTCCCCCTGTACAAAGTGTCCGCGGAGACACTTTGTACCAGCATATTTAGTCCGGTCGGACATTATCTGCTGAAAATTGT
>JAAAKB020266177.1:0-18194 GCA_010014835.2 Apostichopus leukothele
AGAGTGCAATAGAGCGGATTTTGCATGCAATCGACGAGCAATTGACCAATCAAATGGCCGGAATATAATTAGGTGTAATATAATATACTGAATAAAGGCTGGTCTTGTTGTACATGGTAATACAGTAAGTGCGTGAATGCGTGATTGTCCATTTTAAATCAGAGGCAGAAAATCCATCTAATATACTGTAGTAAAAAAATCTAAAACATTAGCATCTTACAGGAGGGCCATATTGAAGATATAATTTATGTCATAGTCCAACAAACGAAAGGAAAACATAAGAACTAGGAGGTACAGTAGTTCTACAAAATGTTTTTATCTATTGTAATTTGTACAGAACATGATATTCTGGTTTTCAAGGTAATTCACCTTTGTATTGAATACTGACTTTAAGGTTCAATGCATGCTGTAGATCCTACATTGTCCATTGTTTTAAGTAACTCTCGACCTACATTTATGCATGTTCTTTTATAATAATTTCATGCAAATTTATACAACAGAATACCCTCGGGTTACAATCAACACCAATTATCCCTGCAATATATGTCTATTTTTTGCATTGTAAGTCTATTTTTTGGACATATTTTTTTTTTATTAATTTTGATTTCCGACTGAGGTTAGAATGGCATGTCAGGAACTGACCTTGGTATTGTACATTAGTATTCTAGACTACATACAGAGTACATGTACTGTAGTTTACCAGTACTATGACACTAACAGAAGCTCCATGATCTCTGAACTGTCACTTAAAAAGTGGTAAACAGACTTACAAAATACTAACTTGACTCAATATCAATGATTCTTGACCCGCTTAAACATACAAGCTTCTGGCACAATTAATTCTCAAATATAATTGTTTTTATTTTTTGTTGTTGATATTATGACACCAATCAATGCATAAGAAAGAAATTATACTAGAGGGTAGAAGGAACCCAAATAAGATTCTGAAGGTGAACTTATAGTATACACTATAATTATGTACCATACAGTACAGTACAGGACAGTACAGTATAATACAGTACAGTATATGAATTCAATTGTATAGTAAAGTACAGTGCTGTACTGTACTATGGACTTAGTATAATACTGTACATATTGTACAGTAAAGTACAGGACCTACAGTACTGTACCTGTATGTACAGTAAGGTAGTCCGAGCTAACTTAAAGAGTTAGACCAGGACCTATCAATAGCACCATAATAAACTGAAGATATTGCTTAAAATTACTGCATGGTCCCCTGCATACTTCTTGAGTCTCATGTCACATCAGAAAGTGCCCTTCTTTTCCTCCTTCTGTCCCCTTTGCCCTCTCCCTACCTGTCCATTCATCCCACGCCCCCACCCCACACCCAACTACTGTACTGTACCTAGTACAGGTACCTACTGTAGTAAGTTTACACTTACTGTAAACCTCCTATGAGAATTACAGCATAAGGTTTGTTTTGACAGACTGATAAAAATCTAATATTTATTGATCAAACAGTGAACAGTTCTTACAATTAAGCCTTGATAACATCAATGTGGCTATATCAATATGTACAGTCTATGTAGTATGAACTGCAATAACACACCACCCAGAAGGAATAAAAATTACAAGGTCTTGATACTACAGTTTTCCTATGAAAACATTGAGTTTACTGTACTTTTTTATCATGTTCTAACACTCTGTAACAAACTGCTGTATTATTGCACTGTAGTGTCACCGACAATACGATACAAATCATGTGTGACTTAGAACTCATACATGTACATTACAAAATACTCCCTTTTAAAAAAAAATGAAAAAAAAAAATGAAATAAAACTTGGTACTGTAAACACTTCCATAATGATTAATGTTGACACATCCTGAATCCATTGACGAAAAATAAAAGCATTCATGAATGAAGCCCATTAACAGTTCCCACAACAACTCTTTTCTTACACTAAGAAGAAAAGATCCACAAAAAGAAAATTATATCAAAGCATTTTCCACAAAAATACCAAAGAAATCCACTCTTGTACAAAACGAATACAGCAAGCAGGGAAAACTGCAAAAACAAAAAAATGATGCCACACGTATCGTACGCTCCTATCCGACAGACAAACTTCCGAAAGTCGATCTTCGTTCACAGTGCAACTCTGTTGCCGTCCCAGAGATCAATGCGTCAATGAAAAACCCCTGCACGCACTCAAACAATAGATTCCATCGGAAATAGCCAACCACAATGACTAATTGATCAAGGGGTAAATCACCTCCCTGCCATGAGATGTCTGTAGCGAGTGCCACCCTAATCTTTTACAATGACGGTATGCAGGTTCTCTTTCTTCCTCCAGAGCCGTGGCGTCGTAAACAAACCATCTTTCTTCTTTTTTTCTTTTCCCATTTTTTTTTTTTTGGTCGTCGTCTCTGAATGAAACCAACGTCACGCTTATCAGCGACTGGCTATTTATACGCTGTGATGCAATTAAGCCTGCTCCGGCCTGAGCTGCACACATCATGAGAATGGTAGCCGAGTGCACTGCTAATTGTGGGAGGCAGGCCCCCCAAATATAGGCAGACGAGGAATGTGTGCCGTGCGTCTCAAGTGCGGAGATAAAAGTCGAGCTGGTTACTCAGCATACCGGGAACTCTATCAGATTACTGGTGAAGTTTAGCTGCTCAGCAGGGAGCATATTTACAACTTTAATTACGATTACGGAGTCACTCAGATATATATGACTTAAAACAAAGGCTATGATTATAATTGAAACACACACACACACTCTCAATTTAATCCGGGCTACAACTACAGTACACACTGTAATGTTTGATTTGGGAATACCACTTTCAGATAACTAATTTTGCTACAGCGTATAAATTACTCCACACAGGAAGATATGTTTAAATGACTTTCAATAAACCCTACCATACTGTAATAAAATGTGAACAAAATCCTGTGGGCATTTGAAGGGTAGAAGAATTTTTCAATTAAAAACTTGAAGTGATTTAATGTTAATTGAAGCACTCACTTACCTCTCATAAATATTAAAAAGCATGTGAAATAAAGTAAAGCAAGTGAAATATATCCTGTGCTCATTAAAGCATGTCCAGGCTTAATAATGGCAACAGTGCATTCACTTTTCAAGTACAGTACAAGCATGTGCAGTTTAATTTCAAGTATATATATCTTAAAAAGTTCAAAACAAAATCAGCATCATTTTGTTAAATTAGGAAACAAGAATCACACCACAATTGGGTCACTCAAATATTGCTTTCTTTTGCTGCATTTAGAATATTTTTTATAACTAATTTTTTCAATTAAGTTTTGTTTTAATTTTCATTTCAAATTGTTTTATCTTTGGTTTCAAATTTCTTAAATGCAATAAATATAAATTCACAATTTTAAAAAGTAAAAAAATTGTGTGTTACTTTTGAAATCTTTTGGAAATTTCATGAAAAGTATCAAATTAGTTTTTTATCTTTGGTTCATATTTCATTCATGTAATAAATATTCAAAATTAAAAAAAAAAAAAAAGAAATTGTGTGTTACTTTTGAATTGTGTGTTACTTTTGAATTGTGTGTTACTTTTGAATTGGAAATTTCATTAAAAGTATCAAAATACTTTAATATCTTTGGTTCATATTTCTTTTATGTAATAAATATTCACAATTTAAAAAAAGAAAGAAATGGTGTGTTACTTTTGAAATGTATTGGAAATTTCATGAAAAGAATCAAATTTGTCAACATTGCTCATAATTCCAGTTAATAAAGCCCTAATGTCCATTGAACATGTTCAACATAGATCTGACATTAATGTACATTCTCTCAGAGGAGAAATGTCTGCTACTGTACTAGGGTAATGCACCATCACCGATCTGTGTTAAACACAGAGGATATTAAACTTAAGTACTATTTTAATATCACTTGATATACACATGTACAGTATGACAAATGATTTCACTCCTGTGTGAATGTCTATGTGTGAATGCCTAGTGCTGAGAGAAAAGAGACAGTCTTCATTACAAAACAGAGGGCGCTACTCACTTTTGCAGCTTGTGATTTTGAGAGAGATGACGAGAGCCTGTTACTTCTTCGTCTAGGGCTGCGAGGGCTAGGATTGGTCGATGACGGTGGGGGCGAACTTGGAGGTGGGGATCCGATCCTCACAAAGGGGGAAACGGGGCTTTTTCCGGGCGAATTGAAAATAGAGTTCGGACCATCGACTGTGTCTACCGCTTCTCCGCTCTTAATCTTCTGAAGATCTTGAAAGAGAGTCGGGCCCGTGTCTTCGTTGCTTAGCCAGCGCAAGAAGAGTTCATCGACTTTTAATTTCAGGACGGGCTTCAGTGCCATGTCGGTTAGAAGTGGGCTCAACTCTCATGTTATATTCAGTATACAAGACATGTTATGATCGATGCTGTCCGCCTCCTCGTGATTACCTGGCAGCAGACAGATTTAACAATTTAACACAGAATAAAGATGACAATATTAACCAAAGCTGTGGATGAGCGCTAGATCAATGATAATGTCGACATCTACTGTATGAATATACAATATATATACAATATTGACTGTTAGTATTGAATATACATTAATAATGAATATTTTAATTTTAATGATAACAATGAATAAACATCATCTTGTAATGAATGACAGCTACTGTATGAACAACCAATTACCCACATCTCTTCTGTAGGAAATATCCATAGGAAATGTGTTTCTTTGTGAAGGGTATCTAGACTTAATGGATCAAAAATGATGTTAATCTTCAAATGGATTGTTTAGAATTTCAATAAGGAAAATATTTGGCTCTCAAAAGAGAAAGACTATGTTGCACACAATACTGTTACTGAACAGTATGTTGTAACATATAAGTTGTGAAATTCCATTAAAAATATTGTACTTTAACCATGTTTGAGAGAGGATGGGGGTTAGGGTTAAGAGTTGAAGTATTAATGACCAGTGATAACATCTGCATAATGTGACCACATTATGCAAATGAGATCATTTATGAATACATACATTTTAGGCTGAGAAAAATATCAAATTTTAGTCACATATGTTTTATGGACAAAAGCAGGATGGAGGGACTTTGAGACCATTCACAGGGAATAACAAAGTGTAAAATTCTTACACTCACGTCAACTTGTTTGCGAGGTTTTCGTACATTAAAACTGTATGTCATACATTAAAACTGTTGACCTTTGACTTTCTCAGAGAAAAATGGGTGTCTTTTAATTTGCTATACAGTGGATCCACTTACAAAGAACTTCAAGCAAGCTTTACTTTTGGAGTTCTTGTGCTTACATACTACAGCCTTTGAAGACCTCAAAAGACCTTTGACCTAGAGCTTCACATAATAATTGAACTCTACTACTTATTAAAGGATCCAAATACCAAGTATGAATTCATCCTTAGAAGCTTTACTGTACATTGGAATTGCCATGTTTAATATACATTTTCAGACTGTGACCTGTGGTGACCTCAATAACCTTTGACTCGTCAATCAATAGGTAATATTTTACCAACTATTTTGGATCCATATGTCAAGTACGAAGTTCACCCGAGGTTTACATTTGAAGTTACTGTGTTTACCAGGTTTTCACACATTGACCTCTGTTGACCTGAAATAACTTTCATGAAAAAATATATGCTTCAAGAAAGTGGACCTACAGTACAACTTAAGTATGAAGTTTATTAAAGTTGCACTGTGTGTTTGAACAAAGAAATACACTGGCACATCATCAACTACTTGCTTCCATGCTTGCAAAAGTGAACATTAGGAGAATGCAGTAAAGATCTGATGCTTAGGATACAATAAATGTACTGTGTGGATATAAGGTGTTCATAGACTAGTACATGAGCACTTTACTCTAATTGTTGTGTTGCCTGGTATCAAAAATGAGTTGTGAGTTTTACAGACTTACTAAATCTCCTAGTATTCTTTCATAGGCTTCTTCAAACAAGGGGCATGGTTAACTTTAATGGATATTGTGTCCCACACGTTATCACTTTTATGTTTGTATTTGGATGCTACTTTTTTGAAAATTGGAAAGCATTTGACAGATTCCTTGCCTGAAGTTTTTTATTTACCTTAATTGTTTGGATGGACTGCTTAAATGATATGCCAATATGTTGGATATATTAATATTTTATGTATCTCTTTGTTCAACCACACAGTGCAACTTTAAGGTCTCCTGTATAGACCCCAACTATAGCATGCTATCATGGAAAAGTTTCTTGACAGGCCGATTACAATCGACCTGCCTTGGTCGTAAAAATGACCTCTTTTACCAATTAGCCTGCAACGCTTGCCAATATTTTTTGCTTGTATGAAGGTCTTTGTGTGAATGCTGTATGATTAACTAAACTGTAGACATGAACATATTTCCACACAGTGTTTACACAAAGAGCCTAATGGTGTTAAGACGCTATGCAGGCTAATTGTTAGCCTAGGGTCGATTTATGGCTGTGGGAGGTCGATTACACAAAACTTTCCTAGCTATAGCGTGCTATAATTCGAGCCGATAAAGCAGATCTTTAATTTTTCAGATTTTGGTGGTAATTTGTTAATGCATCCACAATAGCAGAGTGAATGACATCATTAAATTTACACCACTTGAGCTGAAAATGTCTTTCTTTTTCTTTAGCCTATAGGCTATAGTATAACTTAAGTATAACATTTAAAACCTCCCAAGTTATGCTAACTTACACTTACAGTTAGTTTAGAGACCCAAGGATTAGGAAGCCTTACAAATAATAGTACAGCTTAATTGATACCCCATCCATGTTACACTATTCACATTTCTACATATAGAAGAAGCTGCAACATTTACTAGGCCCCTAAGCCTACGTAAGTAATGATAACAGCTGCAATCAAAATAAGTTATTACTTTCGGCTATACTTGTTTTCGACTGGCTGTAGTACTAAATGTTACTAGTACTAGAGCTAGTTAGTACTAGCCTGTCTATGCTATTATCGTTACTAGAGCCTCCAAGGTCTTTAGTCACAATATGTTCTATAGTTTTCTTACTGTAACTTGCTAACGTTAGGACTAACTAAAGTTAAGACCTAATGTTACTGTTACTGTAAGTTGTAACTAAGTTAAGGTACAGTATGTCTTATGTGCAATATTCAGAGTGCAATATCCAAATCGAGGGTGGGTGTCGACTTTCCACATTCACGACCAAACTCACCTCTTCCACACTCCGCTAGACCAGTGTATCAACAATGAGTAGGGGCACGGTAGAGCCAGTCTGGTCTCACTACATGTATACTCGTACTCGCGAAGGAACACAACATTAGGAATTAGGCTTAGGTTATGTGTACATTTATTTTTTACTTTTTATCATCGACTGACCAAATGTTCAATAAATGTTATGCTAGATGAAGGTTGATTACCGGAGTACAGTCTACGGGCAATAGTAAGTACCATAATGCCAAATACAAATTGCTGTTCATCTACCGCTTTCAATAATCTCCATATTAATTTTTAGTTTTAAATTGCACTATACAATAATTATTTAAATTAGAGTATATTGATATCGAAATTTGGTCTCAAATTTTGTAATAAACATTTATACGACCTACTGATGTTGCATTTGTATGTCCTACATAAGCTGTCGTTAGTACACCCTACGCGCGAATATTGGCAGTACTTTTGGTTTACAGTTAGTTTGCAGTTCTTTCGTATACTACTACCAAACCCTATATGCTACACAAAAGCAACTTAGCATGTAGTCTGTACTTGCGTGAAAGCTAGGACGGGCAACCGTAGTAGTAATCAGTTATGCAGCCTTTAGCCTAACGTTAGTCGCGTCCAAACTTGTTTTGGAAAACATAGTCGACAAAACACCAGACAGATGGGAGAGAGATTGCATCTTCAAGACTGCAAATGTCCGATCTGCATGTGCATTCTGATCGAACCTGTTCGAATGCCATGCAATCATGAATTGTGCATGCCCTGTTTCAAACAAAATGTTGAGGAGGCTCACTTCACTTGTCCAATTTGTCGTCTGCGCATAAGCAGTTGGGCTAGGAAGCAATCACGTCTTGGCCAGCTTGTGGATGTGGAGAGGTGGAAACAAATCCAGGAAGCATTTCCTCTTCTTTGTCAGAAGAGATTGAATGGAGACGATGAAGATAGCGAATACGGTAACTAAGTAGGCTACACTTTATCACGAAAATATGAAATTAAACTTAACACTGACAGTGACAGAGGTCTGGGCCTAGGCCTACTGTAGCATAGCTACAACCTGGTAGGCCTAACAAATTAACAAACAATGTAAACTGTAGCCTAGAACTTAGAAGGTTAGACTCAGACGACCTAGCATTATTTCAGTATTTCAATATTGATGATTAGGCCTAATGTGACAAGACATGAATATGTTGGACAATCATCCTTTATCGAATCACTGTTTTCTTTACTTTATTCAGAAACAAGCTCCCCGGTCAAGAGGAATAATGCCCAACCTGGAGAAATTCGAAAAGAGTACGAAGAAGAGATCAGTAAAGTAAGAGAACCTATGATCATAAAATATAATTTTTTCATTAATTATATTGTTTGAATAACTGGACTGATTTCATTGATCAACAATGTACCATAGTTAGGCTAGTAGTAGTGGTTTATAGTTTATACTGCTAATAATTGTTGTTTGCTATTCTTCAGTTTCCTCGCTATTGCCTTGACCTTGGATTGAATAGAGGTCAAGTTAAAACTGAATATAACAATGACTGTTGTGTGTTCATGCTGTGATGGATCCCGGCTTTGATGTAGAATTAAGTATTTATTTTCTTATAAAAAGAAAATGGCTTTCTCAATGTGCATCTATGAATAGTATGATGTCATACCTGTTTCCTTCAAGTTCATTTTGTTCCAGACAAATAACAGAAAGAAAAGCCATGCTACTGAATTGATTTCTCCACTATCAGTTACTTGTCAAAGGCACTAGCCTAGGCCATTTTGGCAAAAATAGAAATGATAAGTTCATGTCAGTATGGGTTTCTGTATAGTATGTTTCCTGTCTTAATTTCCTGTTAGAGCTTCAAACTGTTAGTTAATTTTTTTTTGCTCATTTATTTTAACAGTTTCAGAAAATTAGGCAACAGGAGGAAAAGAAAGCAATTGAAGAAAGTGAGGCGTTAATAAAGCGTCTACAAAAGGAGGAAATATTGCGATACGAAGAAGCTAAGAAAGCCAAAGAAACACAGCAACAAACTGATGAAGACTTAGCTAAGCATTTAGCAGCTAGTCTGGAAGAGGTTGGTAATTGCTCTGAAATTACATTTTAGTCCAATATGGTACTTTGTCTTACTTGATTAATATTAATGCATATTATTTTGAATTCCAAAATTTATCAACATAACCTTCACAGAACATTAACGTGCAAGGGTACAAAGTAGAAATGTTTTGATACAGAAATTTTTCCCCACTGGAAACTACATATATTGCTCTTAATGCAGTGCTTATGTACCATAGCATAAAGTGTTAATGTAGCTGATAATAAACATTGTAATTTATCACCAGTCGTGAAGTGACTTGGACAGTCTTACCCACAGACATAGTACAGTGATATCAAGGCAAAGGCTCCACTGAAGCCAGGAAAATCATTACCAATGACTTAACTTGACTGCATATGACTCAATTTGAACTTATAATGAACAGACTCATAACAACCCAGACACTTTGTGGTGTCCTGAGCACACTCCAAACCAGTAGATCCATACCGGTTTGGGTCATACTCTACCAAGCAGCTGACTGGATGGTTAGTGTTTTGAGCTTGTCACACCCTGTTCACTGAAGAAGACTGAAAAGGTGCAGCTCAACTCAACTGTCGTGACCCAGTTTTCCAGAGTCATGTCATACGATTCACTCCCTCACACTGAACAACATCTGAGAACACACTGAACAATAATTTCATTCTCATGATTGGCCTGCCTACATCGAAACCATCACTTAAAGCTGGCTAAATCTCAATCAGTCGTGCAGTACAGTGGTTGTACACACACACATGGCCGGTGTTGAGATCATCAAGTTGAGTTGGGTCATGTTCCCTCGCGCAGTGCAAGGCCAGCATGACGTTAAATTTCTTTTCGTTTTGCTTGACAGGAAGAAAAATGGAAGAGAGAGCAGCGGTCACAAACAACAAGAGATGAAGAACTTGCCAGGAGATTGCAAAAAGCAGAACAGGTACTCACAAATGATCATTAATACCAGGTGCTGGTCGTATCTGCTGCATAACTTCTCCCATCATGCGCACAATATAATTTAGGACGTTGCCATAGCGGCACAAATGATGTGTAAAACTTGGGGAAAGTTTTGTTACTTTTCAAAGCTAATATCATCACCGAGCCTAAGCTTAGCACACAGTCCTCCTGTAGCAAATGAAATTTAGGGCAAAACTGCTTACATATAAATATATCCAGGCCGGGCACAGTAGATGTTGCTTTTGGGTCGATCCATCGACCCAATTTCAGAAAATTTTGGCAGGGCACCTCTTGGATTTGGCACTCCAATTTTGCAGACCATCGTAACTCATCTAATATCTACGAATGGTGCAAAAATGAGCCGGCTGCAAGAGGTGACATGCGAAGCCATTGATTGATTTTGTATGGAATGACCCATTTGCCATTGCAGAGTTGGTTCAGAGAATGTTGTACAACTCCCCCAAATATGCTAGAAATTCAAATAATGGGGGTACATTTTCGAAAATTCAAGCATTTACTGCCACCCCTAAATGAATTTTACAATCTACCAAACTGAGACTTTAAATTTTATTTCAGGTTTTGAGGGTGGTTTTGAAAAATGTCAGGCAATGGATTTGAGAGAAATTAACTATTGATACCTCTGTTGAAACTGTGGTCATATATTTCTGTCCCAAACTCCTTCTTAAGATATGGATCAAAATCACACATATTTGGCTGATGATTTGACTTTTCCACCTTTTCAACAGAGTCCAAGTTCTGTCATAAATCTGTCTGGACCGTCAACATCCAGCCAAAAAGGTCAGACTCCTTCTATGAAATGCGCTCGTTTGGAGCATCTGTTTAACAAGATGGAGGATAGGAAGTTGCACAGAGACGAGATGAGTGGAAAGAAAAGTACAACTCATGCCTTTGGTGCTTTCAGTCCCACTCCTGTCACCAGGTTACCCTCAATGAAGGACATCGGTGTCAGCGTGCAGAGGACAAAGAGCACCGAAAGTGAAGATAGCATCACCAACGAAGTGTGCCACTTCAAGCCAATCAAAACGTCGCCAAGGACTGCTCGTCGGAGACTGGCAGATGGCTCAAGGGACTCTCCCCCAATTGTTCATTCCACTCCTAGAAACTTGTCGAATTTAAAAAGTCCCAAAAGCGGCCACACCACACCTGCTATGAAATCTCGACTGGTGGAAATGCTCTGTAAAAAACTACCAGAGGCACCGACTAATTCGGACTCCGATTCGAATCGGCTCTCTAAAGAAGTGCAAGCATCACCCACAAAATATTCAAAGACGGCTGAGGATGAAACAGAGGATGTAATTCCAGATGGGAACGACAGTCGTCAGAAAAAGAAGACATCTTTGATTGGACAGGATGAGGAGAAAAGCGATAAAAGGAGGATTGACATTCAAGGTAAACTGAATAAGTTCTCGCGGACCGCAACAGAGGAGCTAGAGGAACAAACTCACGCGGTGAGTAAACATTCTGACTGCAAAAATAGTCCTTCTAAAGTCAGCACCAAAAGGAAAAAGGGCATTATAAGAGAAAGTGTAGAGTCTAAACCCAAGACTGAGAATTTCAAAAGACCTCACAGATCAATGACGGATGAAAACCCAAGTCCACAAAAGAAATGTAAAATGGATGTGAAACTCAAAGACCAAAATGCTAACGACATTTTGACTAATTCGAACGATGTGACTGTGCTGGATGATGCGGAGGAGATCGAAGATATAACCAAGGTAGCCATTCCTCAGCATAGCAATGGACAAGGTGATGACAGTATTGTTTGTACTCCAGCAAA
The DNA here is from genome assembly GCA_010014835.2 of Apostichopus leukothele. Taxonomy (NCBI): domain Eukaryota; kingdom Metazoa; phylum Echinodermata; class Holothuroidea; order Aspidochirotida; family Stichopodidae; genus Apostichopus; species Apostichopus leukothele. Next base: position 11,966 of record JAAAKB020266177.1, read on the forward strand.
TGGTATTCACAATTCTGACTCGAAGAGTCGCCAGAGAGATGTCTCGGACGTTCACCGAAGGAGCAGCGGACAGAATACGCTCGTTAAATACATGGAGCTCATGACCGCGGAACAGAGAAAAATACAGCAAGAGGATATAGATCGCAAGATCGCTCTCGATCTGCAGAGGCAATTCGAGGAAGAATCCAAAGGGCCGCTTTCTTCCATCGTACGTACAAAAGGATCTGAGGACGCTTATCCGCTACGGGCAAACAGAAAGAGGGCTTATAGGGAAATAAGCCCCAGTCCCAAATCTTGAAGAATGGTGCGCACATAATCGACGGAAAGATGAAAACCATTGATTTGAAATTGTGTATAATAAATAGTGTAATGCCAATGATACAAAATTCCTTTAAACTTGATGATAACTGTTGTTGGGGGCATTTTATTTAGTGGACATACTGAATGTGGGCTAGGCTTCTTTTTTTTTAAGGCACTCAACCTAGGAACAGTATGGTGTAGTAAAAAATATATTCTGTTGATGAGATTTCTGAAAATATTTTGAAATGATCTTGTAGGGGTTAAAGGGTATCAGCATTATACCTCTGGCCTATATATAAATGGAGAAGTTAAACAAGGGGTGTGTTTTTTACATCTAACTGCCAACCTCAGAAAACTTCTTTGTCATAACTTCAGTGAATTTTTTTTTTCCCCATTTTAATATTTGACAATGTTTTTTTAAACTTAGTTTGTGTGTAACAACCTTAAAGGAAGTTGTTATGGAAATTTTTAACCAGTTTTAGTTTTCTAAAATGGGCAGGGGATGGTGGGGAGGGGGTAGTATTGATGATCTTTAAACATCTGTTGATAGACTACATACCACCTCTAAATAATCCCATTTTATGACATTCAACAACCCATAATTGTCTGTTCTATGCTGTTGTGTCGATATAATTTGTAAACCATTTCAGAATTATCTGCACGAACTGCTCATACAGAAATGGATTTTTAAAAAAATGAATCAATGTACCACAGTTCTGTGCATTTAATAGTACTCTCTAAAAAGGGTATCAAGTCTGTCCACAAATGTTTGAAGAAGGCATGTAACACCTTTGTAGTAAATATTTTGATTTTAAGAGATGAAGTTAAATGTGACATCTACGTCCTTCTGCTCTCACTAGAACACTTTGCAAAACAATTGTTTTCTTTCTTGTGTTTGCGGAAAATTAGTCACGATAGTTTCTCTCAACTTTACAAGATCTACAGAGTGTTGCGCTCAACCTCCAGGAAGTTTTTACCAAAGTAAAAAAGTATTAATTGTCAAAGCAATGAAAGATTCCACTTGATTCTGTCAATGTTGTTACCCTGACAACGTGATGGTAATTATGACACAAAAAGAGAAAATTCTCATGATGGAATCCTGATTAGTCAAGCACTTGAAGTGCAATTTCATGGATTTCAAAACAAAATACAACAAAACTAAATCTGAAGGGTGCAGTAACTTTTTACTTGACATTTAATTTAGTTGGTGCTTTTTATTTTATAGTCAATTTATACCTTGGTTTTCTAAGTAACAATAAAGTAGAAGTTGCTCTCATCTTGTAAATACATAGCTTGTATAATATTTGTATATAATACAGAATTATTATTACATTTTAAAAACTTAAAGAGAAATTTGTCAGGTTGTTAATCAGACCATGTCATTCAGTCTGTTTGTAAATCAGTAGTTCCATAAAACAAATTTGTTTTAATTTTTCAGACAACCGAGAGAAGTTATTATGAGACAAGAGATAGTTAGTTTCCTGTTTTCATTTTGCTTAGCAATCTTAGGGGTTGAGAAATGATTTTATCATCTAAATACTGCAATGACAAAACGACTAAAGTTAAGTACAAATGTTACTATTCATATGGGTAGTAATAAGTCGTACATAACATTATAATATTGGCCAAGGTGGTAATTAATACATGATGCTACAGTATTAGTAGCTCAATGTAACCCACCCACTGCCTCTCACCCCCTCCCACAGAACCCCTCTTTCTATAAAGAATGCTATATTATACATTGATTGGCAGTGCTTGTAATAGCTACAGTATGCTATTGTATATTATTTTACTTTTCCAGTATATGGATATTGTCGAGGCTCTCGTGTCTCTTTGTGCAGGAGTACGATTGTCAGGAAAGGAACACTTGAAGCAGAATGCAATGGGGGAGAAATATTGAACCTTGGTTAAAGTGCCTTAATACCTTTTCACAATTTTCTCAATAACTCCTTATCAAATTGTAAGTAGATTATATAGAAATGTTTTGGTTTGTAAGGTGAACTAAAGATGATCACATTTGGATTACATTGTTAAAGGGATCTTCTGGTGGCTGAAAAGTAGGTTACATCTTTAGGTAAACTGCACACCCTCTTAGCATCTTGTACGGTGCAGGTGACTTTTATTCAACTTAGGGGACTATTGTGTCAACACACCTGACAAAAGCTACGTAAATGATGTCATCAGGGCAATTGAGCTGGAAAATGTGAATTTAGCACATTTCTAGTTTTCTACAAACAATTTACTTTGCCTACCACTGGAATATCCCTGCAATAATTTAGGGCTTAAAGATCTGCTGTATAGACACCAACTATAACAAGCTATCATGGAAAAGTTTCTTGAGATTACATAATCGACCTGCCTTAGTCGTAAAATGACCTCTTTTTACCAATTAGTCTGCCACGCCTGTCACTAACTTGTTCTTGTAGGAGGGTCTTTGTGTTAACGCTCTATGATTAACTACACTGTAAACATGAACATATTTCCACAGTGTTTACAAAGAGCCTAATGGTGTTAAGAAGCTATGCAGGTTAATTGAGGAACCTGAGGTCGTTTTACGACCGTGGCAGGTCGATTACGTATAGCGTGCTAGAATTGGAGTCGATAAAGCAGATCTCTAAGGGAGGCTGGGATAGGGGGGAGGGGTTGGCGTGGGTGGCATAATGGAACAAGGTTATTGGTTATCCTTCTTTGATTTGTCTATCAAGATGACAAGAGGTTGTTAACAGTTATTAGGAGAAATGTTTCAGGTCATGTACCATCTTTGAGTCAGTTTCAAGTAGGGTAGAGATCAATGACGGAGAGAAGTGGGCTTGTCATTTCATTGGTGGATACAGGTATCTTTTTAATATGCAATACGTAGTTCTTTCTACGAGTGGGTTTTAACTTGATAGTTTTTAAAATTTGATGAAATTGATTGGAAAAGGTAGATGCACTGGAAAAGTCTTTGGTATATTTTTGTAACCGAAAAGTATGGGTAAGGAATTGCTGGATTACGGGTATAGAACATTTTGGCATTGTTCTTAGACATTTGTTATGAAATTGAAAGTAAACGTCGAGAGTTCCAGAACTTAAATATTACTGTGAAATATTTTAAGTGTTACCCTGTAAAATGTTTTCCTTTTTTTTTGACATGAAATTTAATACATTCCTTCTTTGGATTACACAATAGTATTTCAGCATAAATTATGCAGTGATATATTCATGATATGTAATCCAGTGGTCACTTTTATTAAGTGAGCAATTTTCATTCAGATATGTTATCTCTAGCCAGTAAACTAACAGAAACCCATAAAAAACAAATTTAAAAAAAAGAGTCCTACATTTTGGAGCGACATGCTTTCAATTTTGTAACTCATCCTAGACATGCATGTACCCAACGTAGCTTCTTGGCATATTAGAATTAAGACTAAACACTTTTAGTTATGATCAAGTTGCTTTGAATGATTACCAGCGAGAACTATACCTTCTGTTCCGACAAGATGAAAAGTTTCATGAGTTCTTACAGTACGATTCACTGTACTAGTGTACAGAAACGATTATTCGACTTCAGCTAGTAGCATATATCCACCAGACAGACAAAAGAAAAAATGATAATTAGACAGAGGAAAAATGGCATGCACTTATATTTTATTGAGTCATCACACATGCTTGTCCCCATTGAGGCAACATGTTGTAAAAGCTTGCGATGAAAAGCTGACATGTTTTGAGAAAAATAAGAAAGAAACATTTTATATTTCGTAAGATGACAAGAATTGATAGCAAGTTTTGCATTTAAGCAGCTCTCAGTCAATGCAATTTTCCCAAATGGGAAACCTCCTTCACCCTTGCTAACCCGCTCCTCCGCTCCATGGGTTAGACATCCAGGTAGGAAGTGAGAAGATCCAACTTTGGCCAAATACCCGTTTGAAAGCATTTGACCAAGGCTGTAACTGAGAAAACAGAAATGTTAAATCCCATATTTGAATTGAAATACTTCCATATGCATTACCAGTATTGTGGAAGTTGTCTCGGGTATTGAATATATCATAGTCTATAACTCTTGTATAATATTAGATTACCATTGCTGGCAAAGGGATAAAATATGCCATGGCAGTAATTACGATATTTCGGGGCTTGAAACCTGACATACCCTGTTTTTAACTTTTAGTGGGGCTTACATTAGAGTGCCTTTCCGTATGAAATTGAATCTATTCCACAGATTAAAATTAAGTTTCCTGTGATCTAATAAAAAGATGTATTTGCTTGTTTACATCGCTTGTTTGCATTCATTTGTTGTTGTTTTTTTATGCAATTCAACTGAAGATCAGCCCATTGTGATTTAAAAGTCATCTGCATTGTATCACAGCCAGTTCGGAAAAAGTATAAACAATAGTTTTGGAACTTGATTTAAATAATTTGAATTTTTTTAAATTTGGATTTTCTGCTAGCTTGTTCATATTTTGGTTTATGCGTAAGTCCCACAAATCACTTCTAAACTATTGATATGTGAAGTTTCTTTCCTCTTTACAGTTCATACATAAGGCCTTTAATAGCTACATCGTTATATGAGGGGTGACATGCCAGCATCATTAACAAGACTGTACTAATGTATTGTTAAAAAAAAGTCCCCATGCACAGCTTGTTGGTTTACAGCAAAACAAAAACTGTGGCCGTATTGGTATTATGTACATGCAACTTCTCAGTAGCGCTGGACAAGGTGCCCATCAATTAAAGTTGCTGGACTAGTAAGTCTAACACTCAGATCACTCGGTCAGTTCTTCAGATGCAAACCAAAGCTCAATGGGAAAATACTCCTTTGTCCTATTGCAGAACAAGGCTCTGGATTCAGCACTGCCATGGAGTACATTAACTAGTTCTTAAAGTGGGGACAGAAACCAATCCTGACCTCACTTTGTAAATATGTGGAGGCTGTACCCCTGATCCCACGCCTATGAATATTCTATCACTGCTGTAGGCTCATATATACGAATTCCTACAAGTTTCATATTTCCCTTAGTTTACATGAATTTATTGTTTCAGTTAAACAGTTGGATAAAAACATTGCTCTGCGATAGAATTGGCTTTTCGCATATTTGAAGGGTTTCAAAAACCTTGCGGTACACATAGCACTTGCACGCTGGCCATATGGGAATTGTGACCTGCAACATCATTACAGTATCTGTACATTGTAGTGTATGGTTTTCCTACAGGCTCTGTGGGCGTCATAGGTTTGTGAGGGACTGAAACGAATAAAACATAGCTTCAGTTAGTTGTTTAGGGACGGTGCTATACCAAGTAAAGTAGTGAACGTCCTCCTGAAAGGTGAACCGTTGTCAGAAAATAGTCTTAAATAATAAAGTTGAAGGTTAACAGTCTTGTTGGAGGCCAAATATATATACTTGTAAAATAAAAGTACAACATGGAAGAAGAAATTTAAAACTTGTCCCTTCCCTAATAAATTTGTTATAAAGTAGGTAAATACAATAGGTGTCCCTTAATCAAAACGTGCTGTTTCTCAGTTACTAACAATTGGCATGCCTTATTGAAGAATACTTTACAAAGGAACTACCATAGATGTTGGCCTACAATTTGTACAAACATGTATTGTAGCATATTTTAGAAGTCAGCCAAGGTACGTTAATTGTCTAAAAATCATCTTTCTTCTGTAATACTACAATATCTTCACTTTGCAAATAAATCTCTACTTGAAACTCTCAGATTTCTTTAAGTTGTCGTGAAATACAATTTATCACTTCATAAACAGCAAAAAGGATGCATGCATTTGTCACAAACATTAAATCTTCATTGTCAATTGCTTGGAACTTGAAGGTAGAAAAATGACTGCAGTGTTGCATCTGAAGCTTCTTAATTAGTATAGTCAGTATTGCTAATTTCGGAACACTGCCAATTTCGGACACCCCTAAGAAATGCACGATTTCACCATGACAAC
>JAAAKB020266282.1:0-18186 GCA_010014835.2 Apostichopus leukothele
AGCATGTACAAGAGAAATCAGTAACAATATCAGCAGCATGTACAAGAGAAATCAGTAACATTATCAGCAGCATTGATAATATAATTTTAAGAGAAATCAGTAACAATATCAGCAGCATTGATGATATCATGTACAAGAGAAACCAGTGACAATCTCAGAAGCATTGATGATATCATGTACAAGAGAAATCAGTAACAATATCAGCAGCATTGATGATATCATGTACAAGAGAAGTCAGTGACAATCTCAGAAGCATTGATGATCTCATGTACAAGAGAAATCAGTAACAATATCAGCAGCATAGATGATATCACGTACAAGAGAAATCAGTGACAATCTCAGAAGCATTGATGATATCAAAAGCCAACCTTGACAAGTTCTTTGAATACAGCAGTCTGGATCATCTTCCTCTTGTTAAGTCCGGCAGCCATCTCCTCAAAGTCAATAACAGATTTAACATTTTCCTTGAGTTTCTTGACCAGCTTTATGTTGACATCTGCTTCTAGTAAGGCCCTACAAATCTCATTCAACATAGAGTTTAGTACCTGATAGAAGGAAAAAAATTAAATTTAGACAGGAAAGAGCAAATATGTACATAGCCCTAGGGATCACATCAATAGAATAAAACAAGACCCAAGCCCTAGAGATCACATCGATAGCATAAAACAAGACCCATTATAAGTGTAATATTGTGTTTACAACTATTATCATTTGCTGATGGCCTTGAAGTTTTGAAGTAAGAAATATCTTGTGCTACTTTGTAAATGCTACACAGTACCAAGTTCACCTCACTTGTTTCCTAGCAGTTTAGGCTAGTATTCATTATATTTACTTGTACTAACAAGAATACTACAGATTTTTTTCATGTTATTGATAAATAATCCGAAAAATACAACACAACACTTCACCAAAGCATATATCTGATTTACAGATTGAGAGAAAATGACATCTGGAACTTAGTACAAGCCCTAAAACTTTTGAACATTACAAACATGGTCACAGAGATCCAAATTATTTCTAGGGCCTCTATTTCTGGGTCATGTTTCCAAAATCCCATTCTAGCCTTCCAGAGTACATAACAATATTTCAGACAACTTACCTACATAAATGGAGTGTCACTTTTATATTAGTATCGTGACTATTAACAGAGCCCTAGAGAAGGCAATCAAAGTATATTTAACGAATCAGCAAAGGTATCACTGTCTCTCCATTCGAGATGTAATTATCAAATAGTTTACTACTGTGGTATATATTTAACTTACATCTTCATCTATAATAGTAGCATTGCTCAAACTCTTCAAGGCTGATGTAATTTTTCTTCCTAGATCTGCGAGAACCATCTTGAAAACAAGTTGTCAAAATTTGCCTTCAGTTGTAAATTTCTGCTCTTTGAGGACCTTTGAAGGAAATAAATGTATGTTAAGTAAAAGTCAAAACGTTCTTAAAATGTACTGCAGTTTAGATATTGTTGTTAAGGGCAAGCACAGAGAAATGCCAGTTCTCTGGGATGGTAAAACTGCCCTTCAATACATCTTCAATACATGTTATTGGAAATAGTTGATGAAATTGCTAAGATGGTATAGCTAGGATGTTTCATTAGACTAGAACAGAAACACTGCTTCATTAAATTCTGTTACCTATATCAATGTTATAAACTTAACCATAGCAACCAGAATATAGGATTTTGCTAGAATTTTGAAAGGCAAATTCCTAACTACTATGTTACATACAGTAATTACTCCTAGCATTGGTGTCCCATTTCATTTAGCTCAGCCTAATGTAGGCTATGATCATTATACCAGTTGTCAAGTTCCATTCAAGCTTCATTTCAGAATGTTTGCTAGTTAATTCAATCAATTAGCTAAGGTAGCTGTGCATTTTCTCACATTTTCATAAAGCAAGTCCCTTTGATGAAAGTATATAATTTTGTTAATTTAATTTGAGTTACTGTAAATAATAATAATAATCATAATAATAATAATAAAAAATGGTACTTATAAGGCGCAAATCTTCCGAAGAAATCAGAGCGCACAAGGACAAAAGGACACACACGAAAGAAATCTATGAATCGGGAAAAGCTTGACGGAAGAGATGTGTCTTCAAATTGCAAAATAGTAAATAGTCCAACAGTTAGCAAATTGATTTTCACACTAAAAATTGAAACTATATAAAGTTTGTGATTTAATACACCTTACTTTTCATGCAGATGACAGATCTATGCTTGATTGAACTTCAACTATTTGTTTGTTCATGTTTGAACAATCATAGCAATTGCTATGGATTACTTGAAACAAAATGGTGCATAAAAGCCTACAACCTGTGTTTCTTGTACAATGGTTTGTTGTAACCTATCATAGGTTACCATTGGTTACCATACACAATACCATTGTGTTTCACTAGAGAAAACCTCTCTCTTATGAGTATGTGGTACTTTCCTGCTTGTAGGATTGCTTATTGTTTCTTTGAATTCTAAGCAAGCGAACTTGTTTTGAAAGGTTAAATGTAATGAATGATACCTTTGAATAGCCTGTGGTTTAGTTTTATCTTTCAACTACGTAATTTCATCAATACTTTGATCAGAATCCACCAGATTCAGATTGATACAGTTTGTTATTTAGTCAAAACAGTTAAAGTTAGGAAACATTTTCCTGACTTCATGCATGTGTTGTATTTCATGGTGTATTTTAGATCCTCCTGCAAGCAGGAACTCGCGAAGAAGCCATCATTGGCTTATCAAAGCCGCAAGCTGACTGAAGTCAGTCTCTTAGATTCATATTTAACATCCATGATTATGAAATGTTAATTGTCAACAACTCTGTAACTGGACGACATACATTTATCTTGGAGTGACTCAAACTCTGGACCGTTATGATTGAAAGGCACCAACGTAAACCACTAAGCTAACAATCCTGGTGTAATTCTAATATATCGGTGAAATAATTCTTGTCAATGCCTCAGAATACAAATTGACTTTTCCTTTTGCACTATGTCTATATAAATTGGCTGTATGGGCTAACATTGCATTTGGAAAAATGATGACAATCTGACTTTTACACACAGCAACTGTGGCATCTCTCAGTACAGCTACACATGTATAGTCCTATAACATTACCTGAATTTAGGGGACACTCAAAGTGACTATACACTATCGTACCTACAGACACAATGTGAAAACATTTGCTCCAACAATCCATTCAATTATATTCTCCCACAGACATTCATTGTGACATGGCCTACTATGGTAAGTTAGGCAGGCCATGGGAATGAAAGTGAAGATTTGCATCTGAACATGTATAAATTGTCAAAGGCAAGATATTGGTTTATGACTATGAGCCTAGCCAATGTATTTTGCCTTTGAAGCATGCAGTGAATGTTAGTCTTAAAATTTTAATTCCCACAGACCTAGGCCTACACTTGTTAGTATAGCCATAGCCTATCTAGGCCTAACTGTAGTGTAGGTTAGGCCTAGCTTTGCTATATATAATTAGTTATCTGTAACATGCTATGTTCCTCAACCTGTACTGTATCATGTAGGCCTAGGGCCTATGTAACTTATAGGCCCAGCCCAGGTCTTAATAATGGACCGTTTGAGAGTAGTTAATGAAATACACTTGTAGGGTTGGCAAATCCCCAGTGAGACTCTACATACTTACAAGCTACACATTTGCAGTATGCTGGCAAAAATTCAACCTAAGCCAACCTGTTATGTCACTGTACTTCTAATGTGTAAGAGTCTTGGCCTGGCTGTGCGATGCCAACCTAACGTTAGGCTTCTGTAGCCTAACACTAACAGTAACACTTCACTAGGAGTCACACTCACACTGTCACAGAACTGCTCTCCGGAGCAAATCCACGAAGAAGGAAATCGTTCCACGTTAATGCAGGGGAGGGTGTACGTTACGGATTTTGCAAAAGACCTCCCGACTATAATCTTTAAAAGATCGGAATTCGTTGTACGGCACTGTATGCTGTTTGGAGTTCACATATGGTCATTACAGATTGTGCAATAGTCAAGTGCTGGTGAACTGCTGGTAGGCATAGTGGTAGAAAGTAGACCACGTAATGAAAACGTACGATGGCATAATACAGGTAAACATACATAACCTACGCGTTGAACGACAAAATGGTCACCAAGATGGTTGCGCTAATAGCTGAAGCTTGAAGGTAGCAGCCATTAAGAGCAGCCAATAACAGCAGACACTAAGAGAGGTCACCGTGTTGGATTTCTGTGGTGAAGCATCCTTCGAGAGAGCAAATCGTTATATCTAAAGTGGACACGATCGAGGAATATTCATTGTACTTTATTGAATTGACTATGGCAATCAAACAAATCAGCGGCGAACAATTGCTTGGTTGTTTGCTTTGTAGTTTGGCCGGATGCATGGAGGGCGGGGAGGGGAGAGGGAGGGAGAGAGAGATGGGAGGGGGTAATGATATCGGCTAGTAGGGGAAGGGGTCACATTTATGTTGTTTTTTAATCATATTTCAGAATAAACGATGCAAAACTTGAGATCAGATTCTCCAAACGACAGAATTTTCGATAGGATCCTCAGTCGTCATCATATGGCACGATTCTTTATCTTACTCGTCGCCTTATTTGGCTGTGTTTACGCACAATCAACCACTCAGGTTGAATGTGAGCTTCCCAACAATGTTCTTGCGGATATCAGATCTGAGACTAAAGCGAAAATAACAATACATTGATCACCAAACTGAGGACATACACTTTCGCAAATGGTCTGCCTCCTCCCAACCGAGGCTGCTGCTGTCCCAGAGGTTACCACAATGAAAACGAGTACCCTTGCTCCTGGGCCAGTCTAGTTGTGTTCAAAACCTGTAAGGACATACTGGATGCGGGATATACACCACTAGTGGTACTTACGAGATAATTGTTGAACGGCTTGAAGGCACCCGTACCAGTCATATGTGACATGACTACCAACCAGGGCGGCTGGATTATGAGTTTAAAGTTAACATACGCCATGGGATCCCATCAACTTTTGCCTCATTTCCCATTTGTTTGTACTTCATCCAAATATCAATTCAGCTGTCTCCAGAGAAAGGAGAAAAAGTACTGGTTTCTGATTGCTAAGTAGTGCGAAATAAAACTTCATAACTGCAAAAAAAAAGGGCAAAGGCAATTGGTTCAGCGGTTAGAGTGTCTGCCTCACAATCCTTAGGTTCCAGCATAAAAAACTCCCCAGGAGCCAGATTCTCTTGACCTATTCAAAAATCGCTGCAGTGCAGTGGTGACGTGGGGAGTCTTCCGTGGAGTTGGTATTTCTGGTTTGTGAATTTGGGAAAAGGGGTTTGTTTCTGTTCTTCACTTGGTTTCGAAACAACTTTGTTCGTCGGATTGAGACGTTAAATGGCGGTCCCGGGAGCAGGAATGGGAGCGAATTCACACCCTGCTGGTTATCCTCTGAACACTGATCGAAAAGAGAAGGCTTGAAATAAGCCGTTGTTCATCCACGATCTAACACGGATAGGGTCTCAAATAAGCTAATGTAAGGCTTCCTGGTCATTGGGTCTCTAAACTAAACTAATAGGTTATAACATGTTAACATTAACAACACATTGTTCCTCTCAGTAATGAAACCATGCACTTAATGTTGTTTTCTTCTTCACAGCCCCATCTGTTGTCTATGGACAATCCTGTTCCATAGAGGGCTGTTTTTGGTCATATGTTTCCGGGAAAGCATGTCAGTGCAACACTGAATGTCATCTCTATGGTAACTGCTGTTCGGACTACTACACTCTATGCGGTATGTACGGAATTTATCTTCACGTAAATGTAAAATGGCAGAGGAGGGGGTGAGGGAATCCAGTATTTTATGAAAGGATGAGGTGTGACCCTGGTGTCGAAGCCGACTCCCATATAGGGGGTTTAAGGTCACCCATCCCCCACCACCCTCCTTCCCCTCATGAAATTTAAGACTTCAAATGGTGCATTCTGGGACACGATTAGCTCTAAACGCAAGGTTTGTGATTAAAACTACTTTTCTAATATATATATATATATCTATATGGAAGTTTTTTCACAGTTCTGGATTTTCCAATTCACTACAATTTCAATTTTATATATATATATATTTACATATATATATATATATATATATATATATATATATTATGTTTTATCTCATTTCAGTTTTATGATGCAATATCGTAGTCTGTCGGTTTTTCAACCCGAATACCCGGTAAAACGGCTAATTTGTTTATGCTTCCCTCGCTTGTTCCCGGTAACTTGCGGCTTGATGTCTGTTTGCCTTGTTTCATTTTTTGAACATCAGCTAAATTCCATTTCTTGGAGGGAACTTTGCCTTTACGTAACAACACGGCTAAGGAGGACATTTGATCGTTTGTTTTTTTCTTGACCTTTGACTCGATCTCATCCGGTTCAAAGGGTATTTGAGCGCCTCTGCAAAACGAAGACGACAACTGTTCAGAGTACGCATTGAACATGGTCGACAAACGCTGAGGAGTTTCTTTCTGAGACTGCGCAATATGACTAGCAACAAATGTTGTCACGTTGGGCAGTCGTTCTCTCATTTTCGACGACAACTCAAGCAAAGATATGGGTGATTCTACGGCATTTTTGGTTTGACTGTCTGTGTAACCTTTGACCCTTCCGCCAGCTTGATCATGCGAAGGAGACCATAACTTCTTCGTAGGGTCGAAATGACTGCCATTCGGGAATAATTTACCAGATTCATCATCAATGAAAATGCTAGTTATTGCAGCCTGTCTCATTGCAATATGACTTGGTATCTTCTTCATTTTTATCCGTCTGCGCGGGTAAATAAGATTCTTCTCTCTCTTAACACTCAACTCAGCAAGCTCCAGCTCTCTTTTGCGTTTCGTGGCCAATCGGGCCCATTCCTCTGAATTTAAATGGTACTTTGTATCACAAATCTGTGGATTAGCTCGACCGGTAACCACTAAAAAATCGGCTATATCTTCGAAGCAGAGCCTTCTCGCTTCAATTAACGGTGTCACACCGCAGTTATCCGGTATATCGAGGCTGATGAACCGTTCTTTGAAAAGTCTGTGAATCATTCGCACTGTTGTCAACTTTCCACTCTTTACTGCAAAGTGCATGGCGGTACGACCGCTCTTGTCTTTTCCGATGTGATTAACCGCGCTTGAGCTGTACATTCGTAGAATAATACGAAGGACGGATTCGTCAGCAGCTTCGCAAGCGTAGTGAAATACACTTTTATCCATCGAATCGACCGCCAAAAGCTCAGCTTTTCGTTTGACTAAATACCGAAACATTTGTAATCGTTTTGAAGGATCGACATCCGACATGGTACAGAGAATCATCAATCCGGTTTGTCCTTTGGTGTTTTTGACGTCGACGTTGACACCGCTTTTCAAGAGAGCTCCTACTTGTTGATATCGAAATGATCGTATCGCCGCAAAAAGCCGCTTCGACATGGTAGATGATCATAATATCAACTCATTCAAACGCACACATGCAGCTGCATACCGGCTATTGCGGATAGAGTATAGGCTATACGGGATACGAATCCACAAATAATGTTTATTATGTAAAATTGCGTAAAACTACATAACACTCTCAACCATAAAAAAATAAATATCGACCATCTTGTAAGAGAGATCCCGAATCTAGATTTGAAGTTGATCTTTTTTTGGTCACGATCTGTTAGTGGTCACTGATGACGAGACTTGGCAAATTGGCAATAATAAATAAAAAGTCAACTATCTCCCATAACGACTATCATATATGAAATCTTGGACGATATCCCTGTTCAATAACTATTATTATAACTGCAAATCATGTTGAGTCTGTTGACATATGATGTTTCATGATAAACTTCAAGACGGATACAGCGGATACATAGCCTATGGGATTGTCCCTAAATTAGAAAGCTTTCCTTTCACTTCACTTAATTAAAACGGTGCGGTGATGATAAACGTCTGTACGTTAGATTTTGGATGTTCAAATCGTTATATTGATGGAATGTTGCAGTATAGGCTTTTACATATTGTTAGCCCACATGCAAAACACTGAAAAGGCTTCTACCGTCTGCTCAAATATGTAGGTGGCGCGTTGACATAAATTTTTCAGTTTTGTGGGTCCTATAATGCTAGAAGCATTCAAACACTCTATGGCTAATGTTTAATTATTTTAATATTCATCACGCATTATAACGTTGACTCATTCACTCTATACATACCATATATAGTACTGTTAAAAGCTCCTACGAGAATATTTGATGTCTGATGGATATATCGCTCAAATTACACGTCCATTGCGACAATGTAGCTGTTTGGTTCTCTCAATCCAATTATGTTATACTGTATCATAAATTGTTCCAACGCAAATGTAGGTCGCACCGACTCATTAGGACATAAAAAAACACATTCCCCTTGTTTAAAATGTAAAACGACGCTCCACGTTATACAATTTATTACCATAGAAACAAAATCCTGAGTATAGAATATCAGTTTTACTCCATAGATCGAAAGTCACAAATTATAACAAAGATAAATCTCAAAACGAATTTTAAATAATATGATTGCTTTAATTAGTATACACTCACAAATCATATATATGCATTTTGTGGATCAACACGAGACCTATATGATACACCCCTATACAGTATTATATATTTGATTGCATATAAGCCTTCGGGAGGTTCGTATTAATGTAAAAGGTCGATGAAGGCATAATTGAGGTTACAACGGGTGACTTTGTTAAATGGCGAGCCATTCTTTACATCTCCTTGGAGAATCGATTTTTGTAACTGGTGGGTGTTGGTCCTGTATTGAGTACAGCCTCTTTGCGTACACCGTTAAAACTATACTAACGTTATCGATAGCTATGGAAAAGTATAAGTAACAGGTGTAAAACACAGGTTTTCTATCATAAGGAGCCTAGCAAAATATCCCTGTGTGATTATGGTCAAGGGGTTGACGTCCATCCTTATTCGCTATCATATTGATTAAGGCGGGGGCGTATGACAAGCCGTATAACGTTTAAATCTCAATTTAAGGATATCAGCAAATAATTATAGATATCTTTAAATCATCTAATGATATCATTATAAAACCAATTCGAGATATTGGTAAATCAATTAATAGTATCAATAAATGAATCGAATCTGTGATAGGCCTATCAAATTGAATTCTTGATATCATTTAATCATTTCATGATATCAAGAAATCATTTGCAGATACCTGTAAATCAATTCGAGGTAGCCTATCTGTTAATCATTCAATCGGAATTAGTGATATGTACATATCCTTAATTCGACTTAATGATATTAGTAAATATACGGAATTCTTGATATGTACGCCATATTTGAAGATATCAAGAATTCGATTTTGCGATATGTGCATATCGTTAAATCGAATTAATGATATCAAGAATTCGGAATGAATGATATGTACATATCGTCAAATTGAATTGATGATATCATTAAATATGATGTGCATCTTTAAATGTACGTCATTTTTAATGATATCTGTAAATGAACTTTTGATATCATTAATAACATTAGTGATATCTGAAAACGTTTTTTTATTTTGAGTTATCAAGAAGAATTTTGAAATTAAAACCTTGATTTATTGACATCATGAAAATAATTTATGGTATCAGCAATTCCCAGCACAATCTTGAATTCATTAAGGATGTCATTAAAAGAATTTAAGATATTATGAATGATTTAATGACATTTACAATTCTTTGCTGATATCTGTAAATAGAGATTAAACAGTAAAACGGCTTGCCATACGGGCGCATGCATAATAATTTTATCGATGATATCATGTCACTTCAATACTAAAGTGTCTAACGATTGCCGTTGCTTTTATAAGTAACGTCAGGGTCAACGCTGACTACACTCGGACTGTAGTGAATAATTGAACCTACGGGTACGGCCGTGTGATGCCTACTGTTAATACTACATAGCCTAACCACCGTTAACTGTACTGTTTTGGTATGTCCTTCCGGTCCTTGGAAGTTGGATTACACGGGCCGAAACTTAAAGACTTAAAGGCCGCAGTCTGCAAATATGATTCACCACCAGAATCAAGTTGATCTTTTAGTTAGGGATAGGTGGACTGGGAAATCATTACTCTGACTGAACTGAGTACTCTGTATTTGTCTTGAAATGAACATAGCCTAGGGCCGGCTAGCTGGTAATGGTATAGGCTATTTGGACACATGCGACCTAGCCTAACTAGGCCAAGCTATGTTAGGATTAGCCTAACTTAGTGAAAGTTTGAGACTTAAGTCAGTATTTGTTGTGGTAATTTTTGTGCTTGGTGAAATGGTACAAGTGCTTTGTCCATGTTTACAGGTAGGCTAGTTGCAACCGATACTAAGTTCTAACTTACTGTAGCCTTGTCCCACATACATAGCATTCGCAGCTAGCTTACTCCAATTTCCAAAATCACAGTAATGTAAGTGGCCTGCTACTTTTTTCAAGTTCAATTTGTGCTTTTAACAAAATAATACTAGCCGAGTAGCCTACTAGATTCATAGATCATAGATGGTAAATGTTTCAAGACAAAGCAAGTCCAGTCTGAAGTTCAGATCATGATGCACTTTCCAAGTGATGATAGCCCTGCAGATGATGAGGTAAGTTCTGGTTTTAATTGTAGTATCAAAGAATGTGTATGTATTTATATGTATTTAAGATCCTCCTGCAAGCAGGAACTCGCGAAGCCGCATTGGCTTATCAAAGCCGCAAGCTGACCGAAGTCAGTCTCTTACATTCATATTTAACGTTCATGATTATGAATTGTCAATTGTCAACAACTCTGTAACTGGACGACACACCGTTAATCTTGGAGTGGCTCGAACTCGGGACCTTATGATTGAAAGGCACCGGCGTCAACCACTGAGCTAACACTCCACAGTAAAAATGTCTTCTCTGTGTGTATCGGGTACGTAAGCTCCATTAAAAATAGAAATGGTTTTGCGCAGCTGTAAAACACCGGTTTGTTGACACTGCTAGCCCTACAACCATATATCATTTCTTAAGTAAACGCACTGCTCTTTTATAACGTTAGCAAACATGCACGATTATTATTCGAACTGAGACAGCAGTTGATCAAAGCAAGACATTACGTTTGCACTAGCTAGTTATCAGCAAATTAATTATTAATTAGTAAGTTAGTAATGATATATCCATAATTCGAAAGTGAAAATTTTGTGGCTCAGACACCTTTGTGCATATATTCAGAGTCACACATAAAATGCCCAAATCATAATTTGTCAAACGTCAGCCATTTCCGTCATTATCTTGAAACCAAAGCTAGACCAACCAAGCTAATGTACTGCATTAGTATGACATTAAAAGCATCAATAATATGGAAGATTTCTTGAAAAGATTACGCAAAAAGCCGTGCCAAGCATCAATATATGTTTCTGATATATAAGATTGTCTACACAATTAACATACGGAACAGTTTGGGAAGCTCTCAGAGATGTAAGACTTGGTTCATCAAAACCTGAAAATAATTTAATTTTAATATTGTATTTGGGCTCTTTTATATTTTTGTTTTCTTTTGTTGTGTATCATTTTTGAATATTTCATAACAATTGTATGTCAAAATTACTTGCCAAGAGAAAGCTGACCGTGATATTTTCAGCAAAGTTTGAAAGAACGAAGATGGAAATTGAACAATAGAATCTCCACCAACTGTAAAATTAGAAAGGTCAGCTAACAGAGCACAGGAAGGCGTCAACTCCCCAGAGAATTGGCACGATTCCGGATTAAGCCAATATTTTTTTTCTTTTTCTTTTTTGCGTTTATTTTTGCTTTTAGAAATGTATATACATTAAAATTTATTTCAAGTCGGAGCTTAATATGCGGAATTATAAAATATGCACTATGTATGCATCTGTAATATTTGACGGCAAAAAGTATAACGGTGTCAACGAAAAACAATCATAACGTGACTTATTGATGTAACCATCAGCCAACATTTGGAGTTTCCTATTATAATTGTTATTTATTTATTTTGTTATATCTATTTGATATTGCACACCAGATGAAACGACTTCGACCTCTAATTAAGTTACCGCACGGTTTGTTGAAAGAATCTCTCATCTTCCAATTCAATTACTCTTTCGCTCAATTGGTTGTGTTTTATCATCGTTGTGCCTAACTAGGTTGTTACGAGCTCGTCAGAGGTACGGAAATGAATAAGAATTATCGAATTATGGTTTACGCCACATTTGGCGCCTAACAATGTAACAAAGAAAAGACTGCTTTTTATGACCGCAGTTTACCCGAACAGTCACTTCTGTAAAATCTACTTAACCTGAGTGGTTCTAGAATTTGTCTTCGCTATATCTTGTATGATTGATAACACTATGTACCTATCGTACTTTGACATGCGACATCAAACGTATTCCTCCCTGAGATAATCGTGAAGGGTCGTTGCATCTTAAATGGGTAGTCCTATATCTACATATCGTGTTTATTTAATAGTGATAAAGGAATGTCAGTTAATGATGAAACAGTTTTGAAAACATTGTCGTATATTCACTGCAGGATTGAAGGAAAGAGTTGCGAACAAATTTTTAGCACAGACTTTATATACTGATGGTATTTCCTAGTGTACCTATTGCCTGTATTTAACGTTGAATTTGATATGTATGCTCAACCCTAACATGAAACATACGCACTTTACTCCATTAGTTCGGTCCACTAAGCTGACACCAAGAGTCGAGCACGGCTCGTTAGACAAACAATATGGAACATATTTAGTTTATCCATAAATGTCTAGCTATACTTTGGGGGGAAGTCAGGTGGTTGTAATTTGTAATAACGTGACTAGATCTCTAATATAGTTACATTTCGAGATCTCCACATAGCTGCATGTGAATATTGTATGGTTTGGGGAAAGAGTGAGTGACATTAAAAGCCTTATCAGCAGTCAAACCACCTCTTGAATTGATCAAATGTGTTATGTTTAATATTCCACTACATATGTTACCATGATCACATCGCATTCACTATCACAGGGTGATCTCTAAGGGGAATTCCGTAGTGGAAATATTATCAAGGATAATGTTGCCTTATATTTTGTAGGTTCATCACGAGTTTGCTTGTTGTTTAAACAAAAACAAACCGACGAAACATTTTTATGGGGAAAACATGCCCAAACCTGGTGAAATAGAATATCTTTAAGATGAAAAGAGGGAATTATATTTTATTGCCATTTTTGCTTTAATGCTGTACTTACGGTTGTTAGAATTACGTTCCAATTGCCATCATGACTGTTGAAGTATCCCATTGGGGGAAAACCTATCAGTTTTGTGGATTTACACAAAAAGACCAAACGTTTCCTTAACTCCATTCCAACATTTTATGGAAACAGGAACTTCCTCAATCCTCTCGTTAACTTAATTGGTTTCAGTTAATGAACCTCCAATCAATACCATAATGGTTAGACTTGTTTAATCATTGGAGATAAAAGCTCAAAGCTTCAAGATATGAATGACTTTTAATTGTATTACCAGGTTCAAGTAGGACGAGCAATTCCAAGTACCTACAATGTTACAGCAATGTCAACTGTGATAGGCTGTCCCTAGTCTCATTAATATTCATTATGATGTCATTTCTTAACTTATCCAAATTAAAAGAGATAAGACCTTTGGGAGAAATAAGAGCTGTTTTAAACACGAGATATTACTTAACCGTAGCTCAGTTAAATACGTGTGTCTCTCAATGTATATAGGTGTGTGTATAGCAGTAATAAAGGTTAATCCTAACCAGCCGCTTTCACTGATTTTTCGAACAAGGAGAAACATTCAAAGACATAGCCTATACATTTGCCCTCAGAAACATGCAGCTTGTTCATAACTTTGCTCATGGCTGGCCGGCCGACCATTTTGTTCTAATCAGGAGCGGTAAATTATAAGGAATAAAAACAAAATAAGGATTTAAAAAAAAACCTAAATGCAATGTGACCTTAGCTTCCCGTCGGTGGGAATAGTTTTGCAATTCAGACGACCAGATTAAACAGCAAGGGTGTTGTAAATCAATGTTTCATCAGTGTTTTTTTTTTTTTTACTCTTTTATATCAAAATCGTGGAATCAGATACAGGCACAATTTCCATCGCAGAAACAAAAAGTAAGGAACAAGAAAGAAAGAAAAAAAAAAGCTGGATTAATTCGCAAATATTTCTTGATCATATCGTCGTGTGTTTGTTAATTCCCCAGAAGAGAACAATTCACAAGTTATCTTAACCTTTTAATGTAATGCGATATCAGATTTGATGAAACAAAAAACTTATTGTTTTATTTAATCGATCAATCAATGTAAAATTGAATGTCATACATGATACAAGGGATATTCACCAAACTTTGAAACTTGTTTTCAAAAGCCAAGAACAAGAGTAAGTTCTTCTTTTTTTGTCAAAATGTCTACAGCCGATAACAAAAAAAATGTCACAATGTCTTATAAAGGATGTTGACAATTTAGAGATCCCAATTAATTTTTGAGGCCAGACGTCTATATAAAGGATTACAGACTGCGTATAAACTCGGATATCGCCTTAGGTCTGCCTAGACTTATTTCACTGCGACTTAACAGGAATGATATTCATTTGGGGGACCGCCCCTTCTTCGAGTCCCCCCATTCCTGTGGCTAGTTCGCGCTCATGACTTGTAAGGAATTAACCCTTCGCAACAACAAGAATAGAAATAGTTTTTTGGGGGGGTTTGATATATTGTCATGGCTACAGTTTTTTCTCGGGTAATGGCAGGGTTGCATTTAAAAAACCATTTAGGTATATTAAAGAACCCTTCATGAACTGTTGACAACGGTTATTAAAGAGAGAGGGTGAAAATTAGAGTAAAACACAAGATGACAAGGTCGTTGTCCTGGAAAGGAAATAAAACATTAAATGCTTGTGATTCTCTTCGCATACACAGATATACAATCGCCCGAGGCAAAGTTTTGTTTAGTCATTAGGTATGCTTAAGATTTTCGTTTATGGGATTTTATTATTGCATGGTTACGCGAAATTTCCCGGCTTGATCTGAAGTTCTTTTGACTAAAGAGAAATACTGTATTCCTACTTTTGTTTGATGGAGTACCTAACCTAACCTAACATGCTGAGTGTAATAAGAGTTAGAGTAGAATGCTGTAGTCGTTTTGTTACTAACTGTTAACCAAGGGCAAATATGAGTAGCTACAGGCTCTTGTGATTATTTTGAAGTTGGACGAAAACAACTTGAAAAACTTGTAACGCGTGCATGCTATTTAGCATTCTTCGAGCCTGTGTATATGGATAGCGAGTTAAGTGCATTATTTGCTCAGCGGCTTTACATTCCTGCAGATACTTAAGCTTAAATAGAACCATGAGGAAGCAAAAAAATGACTGGTTTCATCCTCAAAGTTATTTACTCTCCCACAACCACACAAGACTGTCCCTTTAAAAGCATGCTATTTCCTTGTTTCTGTCAAAATTTCGAACATATTCTTAAGATAGTCTAATTTATCAGTTTCCAGAAGAAACAAACACATTCGGTTAGTTATGTGCATAAGGCTCCGAAAGAATGATTAACTGTACTAGCGCGATCGTGCATAGAGCTCGACAGTTTCATTTTTAATTTCTAATGGGATGTGATGGTACAACTTTCTATAATAATTCATTTCAAAACATTTCTTAAAACTGTCAACTAAAGGAATGCATACTAGGTTTTGCCAAATGGGGTAATTTCAGTCTGTAACAAATACATGGACCATAATTATATACAGATTGTGTTGCTATATAAGGACAGATTACTACTGAGTAACAAATGAACGTGTTGCTTATTTGGTTTTACGTGTCCTTGCATTTTGCTATTTTTCTTATTTTTGTTGTGGTAACCTTATAGTACTTAACCTTTACACAAATGTCCATTGACATTTTCGATCTTCTGTATATTAACGTCCCTCCCGTTCAATCCTGCACATCATTGATAAGATCAGAGCAGAGGTGGGAGGAGGGTCACTTGGGACGCCATCATCATCTTTTGTCCAACATTTTCATCAAGATGCTCTCTTAAGTAGGTAGGCCTAATTATATAGTGCGATTGGATCCCGTTGAATGTGTTGATCTTATTGGGGATGGCCTGTATTGGCTGGTGCCCATAAAGGACAGAGTGCATTTTTGATGTTATGTAGTCGCTGTTCCATCCATTCATCTGTCTATCCATGAATTCGGCCATTCATCCATTCATTCATCCATCCATTCATCCATTCATCCATTCGTCCATTCGTCCATTCGTCCATTCGTCCATGCATTCATGCATTCATGCATTCATGCATTCATCCATTCATCCATTTATCCATTCATCCATCCATCCATATTAACATTCATGCATCCTGTTATCCGTTCATCAGTCTATCCATCTAGCTATCCATTCCTCTATCTATAAACCTATCTATTCATTCATCCATTCATCCATTCATCCATTCATCCATTCATCCATTCATCCATTCAGTCATTCATTCATTCATCCATCCATCCATTCATCACATCTTCTTCTCAATCGACCAATCAAAATGTCACTCCACCACCATGTGACTAAAGATAGACTTTGAAATCTGATTCAGTCTTTTATGATACAAAT
The DNA here is from genome assembly GCA_010014835.2 of Apostichopus leukothele. Lineage (NCBI taxonomy): Eukaryota > Metazoa > Echinodermata > Holothuroidea > Aspidochirotida > Stichopodidae > Apostichopus > Apostichopus leukothele. Next base: position 16,611 of record JAAAKB020266282.1, read on the forward strand.
TTTAACAAATATATGGGTAAGATTGAGTGTATGGGGTAACTATGGTATATCGTGCTATATTGCCTTTGTTAGCTATGAAATGCAACAACTAAATGTCCCAGATAGGCGTTTATACGATCTACTGCATTGCAATATATTCCTTCCTATGTTATAGAGGTATTTCATTAGTGATGATAACTTTCGATTGGATACACTGTACTATGTATGATAGGATGATGATGTACACACATCCCCAGTTAGGTATAGGCTAAGGTCATTTACAGTAGGATATTTGCTACATTTGAGTTTGTACTCACGAAGTTGGCAAATTGTTAAAATGGCTGACTCATCTGTCGAGGTATCAAAAATCTGAACCAAAGTGTTAACATAGGATGAAAAAAAACACACACATCTGGAATGTCATTTACATTGTGAGGTACTTTATTTGGATTTGAAACCCCCCCCCCCCCCCAAAAAAAAAAGAATGTTTCCTTTTTTGTGTGTGTGAATTCGGTTTATAACAGTTAACCATTGGAGACATATACGGTACTGAATGGCAATATATCCCGATTTGAGTTTCTCGAAAGGTCTTCATTTATACCTTCCATATCAGGATCCTGCCCTTTTTCACACTTCGAGGGAAAAGGGTATATCTGTCTCTTTTCTTCCTCAGGAGAGTTTGAAATGTAATGAAATTGATTCTTTTGATGTACAGGGTATACGTTGCCCAGCGAAGCTTCTCGTCACGGTAGGATGAACGTAATGCATTAAATATCACAATTCCTTCAAACATAGATAATCGAAGAAACCTATTTTTGACGAAGTTTAAAATTGCAAAATATATTCGAAAATTAATAAGGTCTTGCATGTATGACTGTTAAGACCTTGACGTGACGGTGTGCATTGCTTTCAGTATAATATACCCCTAGATATTATGATATGGGTGGATTTAAAAGGCCTGTCATTCCTTGTATACCGTTTTACATGGCAAGCGAAACGTAAAGAGTGACTAACTCAGAAATGGAGATAGTGGTACAGTTGCGCTATGCTTTTATACAATTGTATTACTTGGCGTGCCAACGTATTGTGGTACTTGTACAAGAAACAAATTGCAGGTTATTGGTTTGAAATTTTCGAATCAATTATTAAAAAATGCTAAATATAATTACACTAATACAAATTCCTAAAGTAAAGCCAATTATAGTGATTAGAAGTAAGAATAAAAGTAACATCGCGATGTTGTACCGGTCACAGTGTAATAAGTGATTCCATGTAATATCATTTTCGGGTACATACAAGCCCTTGCCCTCATAAGAACAAATTCTATTGAAATATTTTGGGTACAGTGTTTTAAAAGGTTTAAACGAAATATTTTCTATATAATTATTCCTGTATCTTAGTATGATAAAGCAATGTAAAATAGTCCTAGATATCCGTAGACAATGGAACATAGGCTATAAGTTTTCTCTTCTCTTAATATGCGACTTACGTATAGCAGCATTGATAGTACTACGGTCTCAGATGCATTCTTCCCGACTTTTGTTTTCTGTTCCTATCATTCCCAAATAGACCATGATAAAAAACAATATATATATAT